>JAULCE010364950.1:0-10236 GCA_032359355.1 Macoma nasuta | reverse complement strand
GAAATTGACATTGTTTACTTTTGCATCTAGTGTTACCGAAAACAATAGCATGTACCTAATACCAATTATGAATTATCCTTTTAGAGAAATGAACTAATACATGAAGAGACAAAATCGCATTTAAATCTGCTCTGTTTTTTATCGCAGGTAAAGGTATTCATTTGCTCACAATGAGATTCGAACCGACGCGGGAGAAAATGAAAGGCGTTGCAGTCATGGACACTAACCACTATACCATCACACTTACACACACATTCGTGGTATTTGTTTATTCATGTAGGTACACATATATATAGGCACATTAATATTCATAACACGTGACTTTCCGATTCAAAAGCGAGGTCTCCCGAGCTACAGTCGGTTTTTATTTACCTCAGAATCATTGTAAACAACGGCAGGTGGTCAATATAATGCAGGGTATAAGCACTGACCAATCACACATTTAGATTTGAAAATACCGATCATTCTGATATGTAAACAAAGCTGTTAGAGGAGTGTCCCATCTCTGTAAGAAATCCACAGTTTACACTATTAAATCTAAGCAGTCAACTATGTATTGTTTAACAGATTCGACAGTGATACTTTGCATAGTTTATGCATGAATGATAGGGAATCACGTTGTTTTTTCACGAAATTTGAAGGATAATATGGCTTTAAATTTAGACTGCCAATGAAAATCAGCATTGATCAATAGCAGTCAAAATTTAAAGTCAATAAAATGAAGAATGAAATCCGAAATTACAATTTAGATCTAGGGCGAAATTTCAGTACAAGAAGATAAATAAAAATGTTTGTTTCTGTCCTTTTGTTCAGGTCTGTCACAAATTTGCCAGCTTCTGATGTGTCAAATAACTGAAGAAAAATATCCTCATTTAACATATCTTCACTGTTCTTACAAAACCAAAAAAGTCCATTTTTTTCAAGAATGGTGTTAACATGTACATGTGTTTAACCCTTTCCTCCACAGAGGCGCCTTTAGTTGCTTCTGTAACTAATGACTATCGAACACATTTTAGGGAATGAAGCATTTGCTCGTCACGAGCAAATGCTATATTTCCTCTAACGTTTTCAAAACATTTCAAACAAAGTATTTTGCTTTTGCCTAGATTTTCATATTTTTCATCAGATCTTGTCAAAAACCAGCTTGTGGGGGAAAAAGGTTAAAGAAACACTGACGGTTGCCAAACACCACCAATTTCCTGCCACAACATGCAAGTGTCAACTAGTACACAGGCGGTAACGTGCATATTGAAGAACACCAACGGGTATTTTTACATAATACATACCAAAACTGTCGGATTTGTTTGTCAAATAAGTGCTCATGCACCATATTCAACCCCTTCACTGCCTACCCCAACCATGGTGATATATGAAAATAGCTTGGATCGGGATGAGAGGCCGACAAGCTCGACGTCTCATCTGGATCCAAGCTATTCGACACTCAGCCAATTTTTGCCAAATGTTATGTGAAAATTTTGAAGTTTGAACATGAAGCAGACGAAATATTGCGCATGCGCATAATTTCGACGGCAGTGATGGGGTTAAAATACAATGAGCATGCATTAATAACGTCAAAAACAAAACTTATTCAAAGAAGTGTCTGGAGAAAACAAGTTGATCGGTAAGAACAGAATTTTACCAACAGAAATGTGCACTTTGTCACACACAAAAAGTTATTGTTACTATTATAATATAGAAATGTATTCAATTGACAGTTTTACGGGATGCGACACAAATTTGGATGACACTCATAGTAATGAATTACTTAAAAAACGTCAGACAATTTTATGGGTTCCCCTTATTTGCATGTATTTGCCTAACGTTGTCGTTTAAAGGGGGAATAATAGTTTTCTTTCCACTTTACCTGATTACCCCGAACAAAAGTGTCATATGAAAACAGTTTAGATCCGGATAAGACGCTGAGATACTAAGACATTCGGTCCATGTTTCTGCCAAAAGATAAGTTAATCTGTGAAGTTTGAAAATGAAGCAGAAGAAATATTGCACACGCGCATAATTGCTTCCGGCAGAGAAGGATTCAGCTGTTGTTTTTCATGTCAAAAGAGACTTTTGTTCAAACACTAGGGTAACATGTTCAAATGCCGTATTATCTTGTCAAAGTGACGTGCTGTCATGTCAAAAGTCCATGTTAACTTCTCTACATTTCGACATGATAGCACGTCACTTTATCAAGATAACTTGGCAATTGAAAACAAGTTAGCATCGTGTTTTAAAGACATTTGTCTGGACCCCACCCATTGTTCTCCCCAGGTGTGACTGTAACGGGAAAACGCATGGGAAGCAGTAGCTTGGCAGCCAAGCATTACAAGGGAGGCCCTACTAATCTCGGGGCACAGGTTTAATTCACTGACTGAACAACACAAAGAATAACAGTGAAAAATCAGAACTCTTTAACACATCGTAGACCCTTGATCTGGGTCTATGATGTTTGCCAATGTCTTTTTACTGAAAAAGGGAAAACAGACGTCAACAGCACAAACAGACAAACAGTTTAGTCACGCTTGGTTGAGGACGAATGTCTTTAACAAAAGTCTGTTTTGAAGACATTCTGTAGCAGCCAAGCGTGACTAAGCTGCTATTGCCACCAACTCAAGAAAATCATGTTTTACAGTTTTACTGAAAGCCGAATAAATGCTCATCCCTCAGGGTAGTATTGTAAATGGGGGCATATTTTCAACAATGGTTATTTGTATGTTTGAGTTATTTACGTCTGCTTCATTTTTCTTAAAAAGGACATTGGCAAACATAGTAGACACAGATCAGGGGTAGTAAATTGTGTGGCAAGTTGATTTACTGTCATCGTGTGTGCGTGTTCAGCATGAGTTAAACATACCCATTGAGTATATAAGGGCCTCATTTGAGAGGATTAGCCGGATTTGCCACTTTATGCATGTGACTCTCATGAATCGGTTACTTTCACGCCTATTGGGAACAATGGGGTGGGTGGTCATGAATGGGCCTGACAGAATGTCTTAAACAAGACACCACGTCGGTTAGACAAGATAGCATGTCATTTAGAGAAGACAACACGAAATTATGAAATGATAGAACGTCGTATGGACACAATTAGACAAAATAGCATAGTGTTTGAAAAAATGCTCTTTTAACAAGACATCACATCGTTTTGACAAGAAAACACGCCATGTAGAGAATGTAAGACGTGCCTTTGACATGATAACACGTCATTTTGACAACATATCACGATATTTTGAGAAGTTAACATATTGTCTTGATAAGACATCATGTAACGTTGACATATTATAACTACACATTGAGAAGATATATGAAATAGACACGATAGCACGTTCATTTGAAAAGATAGCATAGCACGTGAACAAAACAAAAAACTAAAAACTGTTTGACAAGATAGAACACTTTAAGAACAAGTCAACTTGAAATATATCAACATCAGACAGCTATGGCGTTTCTTATTTTGTGGTATACCGTGATGTTACTTAAGTATTCGGCCAGCAGGACAAGGGCAAATATAACAGCCACCGAGCTGGCTTCTCCCGATGGAGGAGTCCGATCAATGAATACACAATTTTCTTCTCTGGTCAACTAGTCGTTACACAATTGTTTTTGATATAATCATCTTGTACGTTTTTCATAGTAATTACAGTATTGTGATGAGGTGGCCGAACACCTCGAGTAGCTTCGGGTAAAGAAAAGAACATAGTGTATACAGCCTTTGTAAAGCGCCGTTTTCATCGCGATTCTAGAAATGGGATTTATTAGATTTGAAGAAACGCTATGCTGTGGCGCTTCACGCTAATTGTACGAAACGCATAATCATGCACATGTTATATGACAAAATGACAAATTTTGGGCATCTTTAAACAGTTCTATTGCAATAAGAGTAAAAGAGGTTGGAGCCAACTAGGTAACTCGGCTTCGGATCTGGCTCAAAAACTGTTTGTACATGTTGAAGACATCCATGGTTAAGCTCGTTAGATGGTAAATTACAACGTTTCTCCTACTGTATAAATGTTTTTAATTTTAAATCTCGAGCCTTTCCTACGTGTATATAAAGGTTAAAAATATTGTATCGTTTGTTTCTATCTCAAAGTAGTCAAGCCACTAGTCAACGAGAAACAACATTTTATTGGTTACTCACTCTTTCGTGTTCTCTCGCTCCCCTCTCTCTCTCTCTCTCTTTCTCTCTCTCTCTCTTTGGTGCCGAGTCATTCTGCGTCTGATCCAGAACCATAGCACACGAACGATTTCTAAAAGCCTAAATCTCATTCTATAGTTCACTGAGACACTATCAATGCAACTCCTTAGTTAATAAAGGTACAATGTGTATTCTATAAGGCATTTCGCATAGCACTTTGAAACTCTAAGGGATCGGCTAATGTACCTATTTATCTGAAAACTGTATCAGAGTGAGATGTTACACATAATAGAAGCGCCTTAGCGCCACATTTTTTATTTTCTTAAAAAATAAGTTTAATTGTCTTATTTACATTTAGAAAATTCAAGCGACCTACTTTTATCGTACTGACTTGAATATCAAAAAAAAAATCCAGTGTCATTTGAAGATTAAATTCATTACATGTCTTTAAACTTGTTAAAACATCTTGTGATATATAACTGATTAAATAACGTTTATTGCGGTTTGATCACATCTCTGGAAAATAAGCACCAGGCACGTATGTCACACGTCCGGTGCAATAAGACACCTAATGAGGTGTACGTGTATTATAATTCATAATTTGATTGAAATTCTGAGCACAAACCAAGAGTGTAGCTTTATTGTTTCGTGAACTTATGCTTAAGCTTAAGCCGGTGCTAGGGGGCGTGAGTAGTGATGCATCTTTAATTACTACTCATGAACAGACTCAATAAAACCGAGTCTGCAATTTTCTCTATATGAATTAGCTTTCCTGCTTTTGAAGAATCTCCCTTTTACAGAATTTATATAGTAGTTAGATATGCATATGAGCTCGGTTCCTTTCGAAAACCAGCTAGATCCGCTGATGCATTACTGGATTATGGCCCTTGAAATTATCAAAAGCGCTTGTCAAAATTTCTATAATACAGCTTGTTTGCACAAATAAGTCTTCATTTATATTTGGGTCTTCACCAAACTTATACAGTAGTTAGATATCTATGACAGCTCGGTTCCTTTTGAAAAATCAGCTAGATCAACCTATGCACGATTGGATTATTGGCCTTAAAATTGTCAAAACTGCTATTATTCAGCTTGTTTATATGATAAAGTCTCAATTTCTTTTCCGATCTTCACTTATCATATATAGTAGTGAGATATCAATGGCAGCAATGTTCCTTTCAAAAACCAGCCTGATCAGCCCATGCATGATTGGATTATGGCTCTTGAAAATTGCAATATTACAGCCTGTGAACAAAATAGTTTCCATTTCTTCTCAGACCTTCACCAAACGTTTGCTTATTCATCGTCCCATTTGTTGCCCACACATACCTGCTTTGATTTGAAAATGTGCTTTTATTTGAAAATGAATAATGGAACCCAGCCAATAGAGCATAGGCCCTCATGGGCCTCTTGGTTTGGAATGAAAGGGGAAATCCAAAAGTGAAAAATGTTGTTGTTTTGTTTTTGAGTGGTTGGTTACGTCGAGTCGATAGTATTTCAGTCATTTCGTGACGACCGGCTATTGGTGTAGGAAGACCCCAGTAGCCAACCTGCTCCTTCGGGGACAAGCGGCATCTGGGAATAATCACCGATGTTAAATTTATACAGAATATAATGGTAACGAATGGAGATCTAAACACTATGTAATTATTAAATTGCTTCATTGCGAAACAATATTATTAACCAAATACTATAAACAGCCTAAAATACCATGTCAATTACTTTGGAACATTTTCGAACAACTCTAACAGCCTACATTTTGGAGTATGTTCACGTAATACTATGCCAATTAAAAACGAATACACGCGCTTCTTGAACATTTTGAAACGTATTGACATCACTTTACTGACTAACCGAACGCTCATTAATACGTTTCACGTGTACTTAACAGGTCAACGATACTCTTTTGTATTAACTTTTAAAATTTAAAGTAAAATGAAAATGAAATAAAATGTGTATTCTCTGGTCAGGATATACACATTTTACCTGAATGAAGATCAAATAAATTGGAATGATAGATCAATGGTATCAGTGCGAGTAATTAATTCAACAACGTGAGTGAATTTGTTTGTGATATGATTCTTCGTTATTATATGTTAAGTTAAAAAAATGAAAATATATTAAATGTCAAATGTAAGTTCCAAAAGGAAAAAGAACCACCACCATTCCGCAACTTAGCCGTAAGTCTTCCCTACATGTAAAATGAATTTTAAGAATGCGCAAAATCTCATCTTGAAACCTTTAGTCAATTCGGACCAAGCCATCTTGAATTTCGTTAACTTGATCATTCTTAGTCTCCATTTCTGTCCGACTGCGTCCTTGATTCATTAAAATATTATCTGAATATCTGATTAAATTTGATTATGTGGTGGCATCACGTATTTGGGCATGCTCACTCTAGTGCAAGTTTATTGTCTCTCATCTAAATATAAGTAATCGCCTCTCTCAGTTCCCACAACGACCCTGCCCAGCTTCTTGTCATAGCATACTGCTTTGGGAGTTGGTTCATGAGCACTGGTTTCTGTATCACGATCTGCAAGCGATAACACTGTTTTAATCTTTTCGAAATCTTCTGTTTCCATTTGTGACAACATACGAACTTCTCTAGATTCACTATAACTGGCAAACAATGTCCCACTGTCACCAGTACAGATACCCACCACGTCGTCAAAAGGTGAGCTTTTGGCAATTTTGTTACCTTCCGGGTCAAATGAAATGATAGAGACGCCTTGATGTGCTACGTATATTTTTTGGCCATCCTGACTGATTGCAACAGACATATAAACCACATCGTCGAATTCTCTGTCGGTTTCAAAATCCGCGATTGCCTGGCCAGATTTGTCGTAAATGTAAATTTTAGTGTCGGAGCAATCGAACTCGTCTAAAGAATCCGTGATGATGTAGATTTTGTCATCATGGCATGCCACTTGCAGACAACCGTGCTCCATTTCAAGAGAACGAACGATTTTAAACTTTGTTCCTACATTAACAATGAGAACAGTATTGTTCTGTAAAGCTATTGCAACTTCAGTTTCGTCAACAGCACAAACATAGTTTGGGGTATCCTGAAGCTCGTAGTGGCTAATGGCCGTGTAATCTCTATTCAGCTGTTTAAGACGGTTATTGGCCTTGTCTGCAAGCACCAAATTACCATTTCCTATCTGACAAATACCGACAATTTCACATTCATTTATGTCCTCCATTATTCTTATCCTAAATCTCAATGCTGTCATCTTGAAGTTGGCCTCAGTTGTTATTACTTCTAGGATGTTACGTTCACCCTCAAGAAGAATTTCATCAAACACACCTCTAATTTTAGTGTCGATTATGCCCGACATCTTCTCATTTGTGTCATCGACAAATTCCTTAGTTTTCTTAACCTTGATAAAATGTGTCGCTTTGTCTGTTAATGGTTCCAGCGCACTCTTTAACTTAGAAACTTTGTCCTCCATGTCTGAACACTGAAACAAATCCATGTTAAACTTGTCAATGTAATGTTGCTTACGACGGTTAGACTCTTCTTTGATCTGGTCAAACTTTGAATTAACATGTGTTTGCAGTTCTAGTAGTTGGCTGATGTACTTGGTATGCGAGATTTCTGTAAATCGTTTTCTTATTTCACTTTCTTCACGCAGACAGTCTCCCTTGCCTTGTAGATGGTCAATGTTTCCGCTGATATTTGAGATGTCATCGTTTAAAGTTTGCTCCTCTGCAGCAACGATTATTTTCTCCATATTTAAGCATAACCTGCAATAGTTGTAAGGAATATAAGCTCTCGAAATAATATGCAAGAAATGCATAAGGCAGGTGCGTTTGGTAATTCTGGAAGCAGAATTAATTGATATTAAGACTTCTAGTTCTGATGTGTTCGCCTCTAGAAATAATTTCGGTTTATTCTGGATTTCGGCATAAGTGGTTTTTTTGAAGAGTTGAGTCGTGGTAAATTAATGACGACGAGCAGAGAAATGTAAGTATATCGAAAGCAGAACCGTTATATTATAAGAAATATTGACACTTTGGGAAATGCACCAAATATGTTAATACATTCGTTACTATTATTATCACGTGAACTTCTGGTTCTAGTAGTAGTTAATCGCAAGTATCTGCTAATTATTTTCTTTTTAAAAGACCACGCTTTACCGAAGAATTACATTGTACACATCTAACGTGATTCTGGAAGTAATGAATCGCACCTGCATTTATCGTTAACATTTAAAGGCCACTGTAAGATGTCCAGTCTTTGACATTTTTTACAGCGTTTATCAAAATCAGTTGCGAGACTGGGCTCCTGACGTTTTGCAATTTTTCCTATATTTACAGTGATAGAATAATCATTTTATAGCCTTCAGTTTAGTGATAAGCAGAAATGACGCTTGTCCGGGTCTGCACTGTGTGTAATGTATTAAGGTTGGCAACCATACATCGACCATACATCGACGCTCTTTTAGTGTTGTGTTTTTCTTTGTTTATTCATTTAACTTCATGGATATTCATTCGTGAAGTTATTGTAAGGGTTATTAAATAGTTTTATTTGTAACCGAGACTCGTTATCTGGAACTCGGTTAAGTCGAAATCTTTGGTTATCATCGTAGTTTAATCCTAAATCAAAATATAGTTGTTTGCTTTGTGGATAGATTTCGAAGCTCGGGAAAAAACATCGGTCACTTCGAACAAATACAATAGTACCCCAAACTCCGACTTAACCAATTTTGACTGTATGATAGTACTAGCATTACTATTTGTAAGAGTCTGGCATCGGATAAGGTAATGAGGTATCTACATGTTGTCACTGAACTGAATACTGAACAAATGAAACACTGTCAAAATGTAGCAGTGTCGTTCTATTGAAAGACGGTTACGGTTGTCGGTGCATTGTAAACAGTGTACACCCAGACAAACATACATGTTTAAGATGAGACGTATATATAGGATCTAACACGAGTTCTCGTTTAAGATAAGCTTTTCTTAAACGAGTCTAGAAAAAATGTTATTAAACGAGCCTTTGGTGAGTTTAAGAAAAGCTTATCTTAAACGACAACGTGTGTAAGATTCTTTTTATCACATATTTAAGAGTAAGATTGATACTAAAACTAGTTAACTGATACATTAGAACACGCTAACGCAGCAGCGGTATTTTGCGCGTATAGAAATAAAGAAGGACTTTTTTTGTAACTCGCTATAACTTTTTTCAAGCTCAATTTACAAATCCTGTGTGAGTGGTTTCTTTTAGGAAAAACATTTCTCTTTCAGATGGGCTTATATTCATTAAAATATTTTCACGCGAATTTGGTCTGTTTTGGAGTTTTAGTAGGTAACCCTAAGTTTGGTTAAACAAAGAAGGAAAACGGAATAAACGGTGACAAATTCTGTCGATCAAAGTGCTTTTTCTCTTTTGAACGAAAGGTGAGAATCCCTGTGCGAGTGGATCTAAATACAACATTTTGTCCTCATTTAAATGGTATTTTTTATATTTTTTGTAAGTATTTTGGAATTTGGTCTGTTTTTGACATTTATTTAGCAGGTGTAATATTTGTTTACACTTCGGCGGCATTCGGTAACTTCCGTAAATCACGTTCGTGCGTTACCGATGAAATTAGGCATACTCGATATATTGACAACCCGCTGATCAACGGATGGATGTATGTACACTGGGGAGATTAAAATGCCTTCTGGTTATAATTATAGAGTTTTTAAAGATGAATTTATCGCCCATAAAAGGTAGCAGCAGACGAGAGTTCGAGCGATGAAAGCTTAGTTATTGAAAACATTCTTTAAACCCTTTTCTCTTTTGATTCTCATGTCGTCTCTCTAGCAGATGACATTGAAAACATTGTTGGTAAAGAAGCATTTGCTCTCAACGAGTAAATGTTACTTTCCGACAATGTCTTTTCAGTCATTAAAAATGGTATTTTCCTTTCTCCTAGATATTTTGTCCTTTTCATCGTTTTCTTTCAATGCGAATGAATCTAAAAATAGGATATTGAGTAAACGATTAAAAATTGCACGGAAGCATAGCATTTTCTTTTAAAGTAACAGTTTTGATCAAGAAGTCCAATAAAACATGAGTTCTGATCTGGGTCATTCAAATTGTTTAACAAGCG
>JAULCE010364839.1:0-10237 GCA_032359355.1 Macoma nasuta | reverse complement strand
ACTGCATAAAGCTCTTTGAAGAGCTTTCTGCAGTACTTTCATTCTACATTAAGTGACGACCTGTCTTACAGACCAGAAATGCGTTATTTTTAAGTTGCCGCTCAAGACAGGTTTGACTGTATTTAGATGCGAGAAAAGAATCAAAGACTCTTGGTCAAACTTGATAAACACACTATCTAATTACTGGGTCATCAGACATGGACAAAAATAGTATAGATCCTGATCAGACTGCTCTCTAAGGTGCATAATATTCAAGTTCTATGCTGTCTGTCTCCTTTCAATAATTTAGAACGCAACATTTTATTTTTAAATCCGCTTGTATAGAGCTGTAAGGATGAAAAACAATGGTTAACCCTATTTCACCTACTACTTCATGCTATTTGAAACTGAAAAATTGAGATACAAAAGCATTCTTTGGTCAGCTATCCTGGAACTCTGGAGAAAGTCTTATAGAGCAGACCCTCATCATGTCCAGTGTTAAGAGATTGTACTAAACCTTTTATCTCATAGAAATGCCTTTTCACGCCTCTGTAGAATATGACCTTTGACAAAATCGTGGGAAATGGAGCATTTGCTCATTTTGAGAAAATTCTCCATTTTCCACAATATTTTCAAAACTTATCAAACTTGATATATTCTTTTCATCAGATGCTTTCATTGGGAACAAGTCTAAACATAGCATACTAGGTAAAGGGTTGAGAATCTTACTGGTCCAATCTGAACACACCCTCAGAATAAATAACTGAGAGTAATTTAAGACTCAATGTCAAGCCTTATAAGCGCAAGGCCAGAAGCAGCAGTTGTGACTCTAGGATCATTCTAGATCTGCATTGTTTGCAAAGTCCATTTTTGAGTGCCAAATTGGCAGGATATGACACATTTCAAATGGTGAATTCTACTTTTCTTGCTATAAAGCAATACAAAAATAATTTATGTATATTTATTTACAAAAATACAAACTACCCATAATGTCTAGTCTTAACATTTACAAAATCTTGAATCTCTATACATTGCGTTCTTGTCAACCATGCTAAGCAAAAGCTCCTCTTATTGAATGCAAACTGTGTAGACCCATATCATTTGCCTAAGAGGTGCAGCATCTAATCAGGTTCGAAACAGTTTGCATTGATAGTGGAGTTGGTATTCTGCCTACTCCAAATGCTGTCAAACATTGTAGAACTACCAATACGCTCAAACCTGTCTAGAGTGGCCATTAAATAAGGTGCCATCGCAACAATTTACCCTTGTCCTGCTGAATATTTAAATATAACTCTAAAAATATTGATTGGATGAACCCTAACAGAAATATAAAATGTGCAAAAATGAATAATCATGGCAAACCGTGCAGTCCCTGATCAGATGGGTTAGTCATGAGCCATTAGATCTGGTCCCACACTGTTTGCAAACTCCATTAGATCAGGTATCAGCAGGACCAGGGTGAATGAGAGGTGGTTGCTTAATGCAGAATGAAAGTAATGCAGAAAGCTTTTAAAAGAGCTTTCTGCATTACTTTTGTACTGCATTTAGCGACAACCTGTCTTTAAGATCACCAATGCTTCTCTTTTTTAGTGGCAGCTTAATACAGGTTTAACCATATATTGAACCAAGATGGATGATCTAGATCTACAGTGTTTGCAATATACAATATAACCACTTTCTCTTCACCTGGCTCGACATGCTCAGCACACAACAATATGTGTCATCTTTGAGTTGAAAGCAGCCAGATTAAAGGGCCTTTTAACATGCTGTTTGGTGTCTATACAAGCTATATATTATCCTTAATCCACAACTTGATGATAATTGTAAACAGCCTGGATCCAGATCAGATGCCATATTACAGTATTTGGCATCTGATCTAGATTAAAGCCTTCAAAATCATTCAATACTGGCATTTTCCTTTCCCCTCAGTACTCTTCTATCTTTTTTATTAGATCTTCGATGATGGTCAATATTGTAAGCAAATGATGTAATGGGTTAACAGCACTGAATGACATTTCACAAAGTGATACAGCATTTTAATTACTCCAGCTTTCTAAGCTTTCCTTGTAAGATAAAGTATTCAAAACTTAAAGTTTCAACCAATTACCATATTCTAAGCCTTCAGCCTTCTTGATGTAATGTAATTATCCTATAAGTTGATTTTTCACTTATATATTAAAGTGTTTACAATAATATGCCTGAATGGCAAAATGTGTAAACCTTGATCAGACTGCTCCTCATGGAGCAGTCTGATCAGGGTCTACACATTTTGCTCTTGCATTATTGGCCGGAGACATTTAGGGTTATAATGATATGATCCTAGATCAGACCCTGTGCCCTCGGAACAAACTATTTGCAAAGGGCAATAACACCCTAATAAAGATGCAACTAGCGTGCAAATACTGTCAGGTATGATGAAACCAAACAATGATTTCCTTCAAGGACAGAAAGTCAACAACGAAAGCGCCTGGAAAGAATTCTTCTGGTATCCATCAAGCAAAGTCTCATCAACTTTCCTGACATGTGGGGCCTGGGGTCATACATTTGAGCCATGTTATGATAAAATGACCCGTACCACACAGATACACCTTTTGATGTCTCTGAAGAACATCACCTCTTTAAAACATTGTTGGAAATTCTCCACTTCCAACAAATTTTCAAAACAACACAAAATTGGAAGAAAAAAATCATCATAGGTATTCTTCCATTTCCTCGGATGATTTCATTGTGGATTGGTCTAAATAAAGCATATGTTGTGTCGGGTCTAGTGAAGACTAGAGAAACAGGTGCAATATAGGTATCTCAACAGGGGGTCCACACTGTTTCTGCAGTAATAAGCTATGCTTCTTGACAAACCATATGGAGCTTGATAACTTAACACATCTGAGATACACTTCACTAAACATCTCACGTTGAGAATTTGATGGACCTCAAATTTTCATTTTCAAATATTGACATTAATCTTATTGATAATACACTAAACTTTTGACTGTCATGAAAATGGAATTTTTCACTGGCAGTTAAAAAGTTAGTGCAGTGGTGATAAAATTAAATGAGAAAGTGAGAATTTTGAGATTGTGCAAATTCTCAGCTTGAGATGTTTAGTGGAAGTGGGCCTGGGAAACTGATGCCATTTTGCACAAATGAAAACACTCATTTGCATAAGGCCCTTCTCAAATTCAATGAGGTTATTAAAGTTTGTATGCTTTATATATAATGCTCTGATAAAGGGGTCTGATCAGGATCTACACTATTTCTCAATGTCCTACCAGCCAAAGACTTAGAATAATTACGGTATGCACTCTTGTCTGAATGTATACAAGATTTGCATGGCTACACATCTCAGATCTATGAACTTTCATAGAAGAACAGCACATGTGCTTCTATTTTCCTGAGTGTTTAACTGTGGTCGTGTTCAACTGCTGGTATGCCTAAAGTGGCTTGGTCTCAATATACAGAGTGGCCCACAATAACAGGTCCGGTTCAGATGTCCGTCACTTCCTCCGTGTGGGTTTGTAGGTTCATGGACTTGACTTTTCCAAACTCTCGCTCGCTCATGAAGTTCATGGCACGTGATCGGAGGACTTCGGCGTACGGCGGTGGCGACTGGGTTCTGGAAGGATCCGTGTCCATTTCACCTCCACTGGCTATACTGGTGCCTATTCCACTCTCTAGAAAAACAAGATGGAAAAATCTTTTTAACATATCTTAAAATGGAAGAAGTGTCACATCTGATCCCATCCTCCACAGAAGCCCCTTTCAGCATATTTGTAATAGTTGCTGATGACTATTGAAAACATTGCAAGAAATTGAGCATTTCGAGGGGTGAGTGCAGGAGTATGCTTAGTGCCTTCTTATAAAGCAGGCACTTAGCATAGTCATTCACTCACCGCTTCATTTGCTGGTTACAGACCTTGTCTTAAATTCATACAGTACACAACATACTAAAAGACTATTTCGGAGATATTTGAAAAGATGAGATTTACTTAAGATAAAAATAATTTTTATTAAAAACCCTTTACCACAAACATATGCCTTTTAATAGCTCTGTAGCTGATGACTTAAAAAAACATTGAGAGAAATGAAGCATTATTATTTTACTTCTAGAGAGCAAATGCACCATTTATCTTAATGTTTTCAATACCATTCGAAACTGAATTTCTTTTCCCCTAGTTATTCATCCTTTTCATAAGATGCTTTCATTATGTACAAGTCTAAATATAGCATATGATGATATGATGTAATGGATTAAAAATGCTGAATGTGTCATTTTGGCAAAACCGCATGTAGGGCTTTTTTACACAAGGCGGTTGATATGCCTACCTGAGGAGAGGAAGGTCAGGGAGCGTCTGTAAGTGCGGGGGCTGTCCACGGGGTTGAAAGCAAGGTTCATGGCCCCGAAGTTGTTCATGGTGCCATAGTTGAGGCCGGAGTGGCTGCTGTTGGAGGACGAGGTGCTGCTGATGGAGATGATGGAGTGAGGGCGCTTGTTGCCCTGCTGCAGGTGCTCCGTCGAACACACCGCAATAGAGTTACGCGTCCGCGCTGAAAACATACACATGGCAAAGAGTTAAGAGAATATTCTATATTATATAATTTTAGTACACTCTGGTAGAACTATATAGACACCTGCAGATTCGAAGAACAGAACATAGTTTCCCATGTCAATCATGCAGAACATGAGGTATATTAAACATAACCATAACATAAGATTATACAAATCGGTCACTTTTGTTTATGATCTGTATGTTTCAAAGGGGAATAACTTTTGCACTATTGGTATGCATAAGCATAATAAGAGTTATGGCCCTGTCTTTAAAGCACTGAATGGTTGCTAGAAACTGGGTTGACACTGTTTGAACCATCGTGGTAGAAGCTGGGAGCCATTTAACCCATTTATTCCACAATGTTATGTGACTGGAGGAGTAAAAGATCTGGACAAATCGCCTTCAGTAACCAGCAAAGCCTAGAAAGTGTCTAAGCTCAATGATGTTACATAGTAGTTGCCATTTCTTGATACCTGGCCACTTATATCCCGCGATCAGCTATATATACAATATGTATTTAAGGAATAGACACTGTTGCACATAGATATGCCATTTGAAGCCTCTGTAACAGATAAATATTGAAAACTTTGGGGGAAATTGAGTATTAAATATTGCTCATATCATGAGCAAAATGCTCCATTTTCCACAATGATTTCAAAACCTTCAAAATAGGTGTTTTCCTCTCTCCTAGATAGTCTTCCTTATCATCATATACTTTCATTGTGTATAAGTTCTTAAAACAGTATATTGAGTAAAGGGTTAAAGAGTCTCAAGTTTGATATTAGGCTGGTATATTCCAGACATTGCCTTGAATTCACCAGCAATGGTCTTCACACTTAAGAATGATTACAAGCCTCTATGTTCTTGTGAAAGCTGGTCGTTCACGAGTCTCCTGCCTAAAACTGTGGTGGAGAATTCCAGCCCTTATTGAAGAAGATTATAGCAGAATCGTTAGGATGTTTATATGGATACAGTCTGTCACATCAAAGGTTATTTTGAATAGTACAACCTAGATAAACAGGAAGGTGGGTATAAAACAGCACCATCCACCTGAACCAAGTATGTATATACAACCTTAATTGATCATCATGTTACATAAACAACATCAGAAAATGATACTTTTACTTTAGGATTTCTCCAAAAATATGCCATCTGTAATTCCAAATATCCCAAATAATTCCCCAAAGCTAAGATTATGATAATAATCATGTAAATTGGCTGCATTGATCTGTGGTCTATCTGTAGCAAGTAAAAATTGCACCAGTAGCACACTTGTATTTAAAAGTATAACCTATATGTTATTACCCAAACTGTATCTTGTTACCTTGAACCTCAACAATACAATTCTAATGGGTAAAGTAAGAAGGAAAATAGCTTAACCCTTTACTTAATTTCTTAATAGTCTAATTCGGAATAGACCAGCAATTTATCAGATTTCTTTAGCTCTGGTGTAGATCCATATCAGACAGCTCCTAAAGAAGCAGTCTGATCAGGTGTCTGCAATGTTTGCCTGTGGGATTTGTTGGGCTTAAGTCTACATGTATTTTGTTAACCACGGAAACATATTGCCTTAACTGCATGCGTAGTGTAATAACAAAGTGGATTAATATTCTAAGGGGGCATACTGGTATCTCAACATAAAATATTCAAGAAGTAAAGGGTAAAATCACTTTTCCCTTCTGTGCACAAAACATGTACCCACCTTCTCTGTTGCCCACGGCAATGTTGATGAAGCGGTCCTGTATGTTGTCGGAGCTGGGCTTCAGGTCGAGGCAGGGCTTGTTCCCGATCCCCATGCTGGCCAGCTCTGTCAGCCGGTTCTCTGCCAACAACACACATCTCAGCTTAACCCTTTACTCCATAGTCTTACTTGTCTTGAGTGGCCATACGATAAGGTATCATAGCAATTTTCATGAAAGGTGGTCACTTAATACAGAATAATAGTAATGCAGAAAGCTCTTTTGAGAGCTTTCTGCAATACTTTCATACTGTTCTAAGAGACCACCTGCCTAAAAGAACACAAATACCTTATTTGTTAGTGGCCACTTAAGACAAGTTTGATTGTATACTATTGTAAGACTTATCCACTAGTAAACAATCTTATGAAAAGGATAAATATCTAGGCAAAAGGAAATTGTCACTTTTGAATTGCTTTGAAAACATTGTGGATATTTTGGGGCATTTGCTCATTATTAGCAAATGCTCCATTTCCCACAGTGGTTTCAATAGACTTTTGCTATAGAAGGTCAAAAAGAATTTCTATGGAGCAAAGGGTCCAACTCTTTACTCCATAGAAGCGACTTTCGAGCCTCCATTGCAGACACCTATTGCAAACATTGTTGACAATGCTCCATTTGCTCCATTTTTAAGTGGCCTTTTCTATTTATACATGTATATATAATAGATAGATATTTTAAATCCTTTTCTTCAGATTCTTTCATTATGACGTGCAAGTCTGAAATAAGCATGGAGTAATGAGACAACACTTGCTTCTGAAGGTTTGAAGCAAATTTGTTATTACTTTGAATGCATCTGGCAGATAAACAATCCATTTCCAAACAGTGCAGACCAAGAGCAGATGGCTCATACAGGAGTCCTCTTACCTTGGTCTGCACACTTTGTAGTACAAATCATGTTCTGTGAAGATATATTCAGATATATTTGTCATTTTTATAATAAATTTTCATAAGCTGGGGTGTTAAATAATATTAATCAGCATACAATGAGTTAAAAGCTTCCAAAGTATGAAGCAAGTAGCAGTGCTGTAAGAACATCAATATTTCCAACATTGACCAGCTTCAAGTATTCAAGGTTGTGGTGACGATGATTCAAGAATGTAGTTATCATCATTACTCTAGGTGTGTGGCCACCAGGCCATGAGCAAATGGTGTAGACCCTGAACAGACTGATCCTTATTGAGTTGTCGAATCAGGATCAACACTATTTCACCTCTGACTGAATATATTGGACAAATTTTTATATGGTAAAATAAGATTTTCCCAATTTTTATTCTTATAATATTGGATTTTTATGTCATTTTCACTGTATTGCAGCCATATCTTGAGAGTTGATACACAAATAAACAGTACGGAAAAAACATCCTCCCCCTAACTTTTTCACCATATCGATGGCTTGGTGCAAAACTATTGTAACTCCTTCACAAATGTGAAGGAGTTACAATGGTTTTGCAGCAAGCCCTCAATTAGCATCTAGCATCTAGAATGCAATTCTATACTTTGCAATAGGCAAAACATAAAAGACCCGGAACAGGAAGCTTCTGATCTGGGTCTGTATTGTTTGCAAAACTGTAAATATGCACCTATATATGAAGCAAAAGGGTTAATAAAACCTCATAAATTATTTGTTGCAGTGAAATCTTGTTTATTTTCTGGAGTAAATCATCATACGTAGTAAAGATTTTCTTGGATAAGATACATATTCCTGTTTCTGTATACATGTATTTACAGTCTTTTTGTTGTCACTTACAAGTAATATCAAAACAACCACGGCATCGTGTGTAAGACATTGTCTATTGTCACGATGCGATCAGTGGTTTTGGAATGTCTATGGGGAGACATGGGACTTTGATTGCCTAGCAAAAACAAATATTATCTGTCAGAACTGATGCAAACAATCCATATTTACATACATGCTTTTTCAACAATGTTCATTAATCATTTATATTGTTAGTCTAACAATATAAATATGTAATGAACATTGTTGAAAAAACGTACAATACAATACAAAACTATGCACTGAAACTTTATTCTTGAATGGACAGTTTGTGTAAAAAGGTTCGCAATCATTCATACTGTGGCTTCTGTAAAATGGCAGAAGATGACATTGTTTATCATTAATTTACTTCATGTATATTCATGTCAGGTAAATGATTAAGTAAGGTTTTACTGCACTGTAACACAATGGGATCATAAAGATAAGTGCTGATTAGATCCTCCTACTATTAAGGAAATGTCTGAAATGGAACTACTCTGTTTGTCTCTAAAAGCTCTCAGCCAAAATGTACTAGGCAAAACGATACATCATTCCTTATTTCAATGAAATTAGTCAGTGTTAACCCTTTACATCATCTATACACTTTTACACCTTTTGCAAACAGTATATATCTAGATCACACCTTCGACATGAGCTGTCTGATCAGAGTCTACTCTGTTTGACTGTTTGATCTATTGGACACAAGGCTATCATGTTTGTCATGAAAAAGATTTGTCTTATCTACAGGCTTTATATACTTTTTAATAGTTAATCAATATTCCAAAGGGGTGGAGGGTCAACATAATTCACAATGAAAGAAAGGGTTAATCACTATTCACTGCTTGGCAAAGTCTCATCAAGTTCATTGTTTTCCAGCCTAGTGAGCCTACCTCTGTTTCTGATGGCCTGGTTCCACAGTATCCGAGTGATGTCCTTCACCCAGGACTTCTTGTGGTCCGAGGTCGGGGCCTGCAGGATGTAGCTGTCTCCCGCGTTCCGCCGCCGCCACCAGATCTCAAACTTGTATCCTGAGCCCTCAAAGTCAGCAGTGACACCAACGTCAGACATCTATGGACACAGAGAAAATACCTTTGTATAAATATTAACTCAGTTTAACCCTAAGCCTGTCTGCTTCTTTTCCAATTAGACTCACTTTCATTTTGATGAGTTGAGTTAATTTACTTACATTTCTGCCAAGTTTGGACTATTTGGACTTCTCAGAGAGAGAGAGAGAGAGAGAAGAGGGACCTGGGCAATCCTCTACTCTTTTGATAGAGCCCTCTAGTTCTTTTACATGCCAAATGTATAGCATCTATACACCAGACGACTCAGAAAGACTTAAAGTCTGGCAGGGTACAATTTGGTGAAACTACACTACTGTATTGTAAGATAGTCAAACAGCTTGGATTTGGATCAGAGGCCAAGTTACTCGGCATCTGATCTGGATCAAAGCTGTTTGCAAATATCATCACAGTCCTTAGTAGCCAGTTTAAGGTCAACAAACTATATAAACTCTATTGCATTTCAAACCATCACATATACAAGTTTTAATTAACCCTTTTACTCCATACATATGCCTTTTGATGTCCCTGTAGCAGATGACCATTGAAAACATTGTGGAAAATAGAGCATTTGCTCATCATGAGCAAATGCTCCATTTTCCACAATGTTTTCAAAGCCAATCAAAATCGATGTTTCCTTTCTCCTATTAAATCTTCCTATTCATCATATACATTCATTATGAATGAGTCTAAAACTAGATATGGAGTAAAGGGTTAAGTGTTGATCAAATCTTAAAGTCAGTAGATCTACCTTAAAGCTGTATTTGTACAGGTAAACGTCCTGTTGCCCGCTCCTGCTTCGTCGAGTTTTGCTGAACAGTATGAGGTCCTCAAAAAGGAACACGTGCCGCATGAACTTCCGCCTGCCGTGGTACACTAGAAACTCATCCTGGCGCAGTAGTCTCCCCTGCTCCTGCAGATTTACCTGCAACACACACAGAACATGCTTCAATATATTATGTGATACTATGGACATGTCAAGTTTTGAAGATGACAAAACTTGAAAAATTAATAATGATCTATTTTACTCATAATAATTTTATGTTACTTGATTTCATTTTTTTTTTTTTATAATGCTACAATAATATTTTTATTTTTAATAATAATTACTTTATTTATAGTGTATAAACTTTAATAAAGTATTTTGTGCAATAAACA
>JAULCE010364728.1:0-10238 GCA_032359355.1 Macoma nasuta | reverse complement strand
TAAGCCTTTGTAAATCTTTGTTTAAACATTTGTTAAAAGTTCGTAAAAATGTAGAGAGTTTGCCTTTTAATCGTTAAATAAATATACATTTGGTTGAATTCCTTAGCAGATAAACTATATATATATTATGGGTTTTACATTTTCTATTGCTAACATAGTATCCTTTATATATACAAAATGCGATGACATTTATGACTAGATTAATATCATTATAGCAATTATTGGATATTTTATATATTTTTACAATTGTCTTAAGTGATTTAATGTTGTTTTCAAATCTACATTTGTTGAAAATAGTAATTATATTTTCCCATAAAGAAGCAACTGCACTACATCATGAAATAAAAAATGATCATAATCTTCTTGCATTTTACAAATATTGCAGCGCTGCTTTTGTTCAAGTCTCCATTTAAATAGATTTTCTTTAGTTGCTATTTTCCCATTTAGTATGGATATAATTGAAAGTGTCTTGAATTAGTATAATATTGATATACTAGCAAGTAAAGTATTACACATACTCTTGAAAGTGATGTATATTGTCACTGGATACAATGTAGACCCACGTCAACCCTCAATTACTGATCAGTGTGGTAACATATATCAAGGTTGACAGATTTGACACTCATCAGAAACAGCATAACAGTGTTTATCCCTTTACTCGTATGCTTTATTAGAATAATTTACAATGGAAGTATGAGGAATAAAAAATAGCCAGGAGAAAACAATACACCAGGTTTGAATGGCTTAAAAAATATTGTGGAAAATTAAACATTTGCTCATTATGAGCAAATGCTTAATTCCCCACAATATTTACCGTAGACCTCTACTACAGAGGTGTCAACATACGTATCTATGGAGTAATAGAATAACGTGATACTATTCTTAAGAAAGCATTCTCTGCATTTGCTATCAGTCATACTTGACTATCACTTCTATTTGCACGTTGTCTTCTGCTTTTGATCAGCAATACATTAATTCATTGTTTCGTTGCCAATGTCGCCAAATAGCACCGTTGCAAATAGTGCAGTCTCAGATCAGACACCGCCTTTCCAAGACACTTTTTGCCATTTAATAAGTGTTAATTATAGTGGCATCGGAACGCTTAAATTTGTTCTAACATAAATATGGTTTCTTTTAGTATTACTATTTGATCAGAAACTTGTCGTAGACGACAATTTAAAATGTGGCATTATAAAGTTTCCAAATTTTGTAGGAATGACAATGTTTGAGATGTTTTTTTATTATAATACTGACGTCTGTTTAACGTCTCTCTCACACTTTGTCTCTCTCCTTCTCTCTGATTATTTATTTTCATTTTCTCACTAGATTCCCTTTATCTGTTGTTTGGTCTTCTTCTTCATCCCCACCCCCTCTTCTTTTCAGTGCCGCCTTTGTATGAAAATAATCACACACAATTGTGAACAGTGCAGACCAAGACCGTCATATTATCTCTGCAGTCAGGCATAACACTGAAACTTTATAATGAAAAGGAATTTGTTTTGACATTTAAAATCTGTATACAAAAATAAGTTTGATTGCATTTCTTGTGAGGTTTATAAGGGAGATAAATATTTATTTTAATTAATTCTAGCTAAGTATGAGAGAGTTTGCCCCCGGTAACAGTTCGGCAATGCAGTAATGACATTTATCTCATAAATACCCTTATCTTCGATTTGAGAACAAATCACGGAACAATGATCTCCAACATGTGTGATAACAAAAACCTAATTGTATTCATACACGCCGCATTTGCATACACATCACTGTTTAGGTGATAAAAAGAGTCCATCATGAGTTTTCTTTGGAGATCAAGATTTCGTAAATTCTTCTCGAAAAAGACAGTTATTAACCTCGCTATAGCTACAATTACACACAATCATATTACTGATTAATAAATATAGTTACAATCTTAAAGAATATAGTCCTTGAATATGGAAAACACAGGTCAATGTTCATACATAAACGTAAACTTCTGTTCTGTTCGATTTAAACCCAAGAAACCTTGGATGAAAACAAAACCGACACACCAATATATACTATCAGACATCGAGTGGCTCGGTTTCATGTGATTCAAATTCTTTGAAAACTTTACTAAATGTCGAGATATTAATACTTTTCAGAAATAATCGGATATCTTTCATTGTAAAACAATTGTCACATTGCCGTTATTGTTTTTGACGGATGTCTGCCAGTTGTCTGGCTGATAATGTCCGGCCAATTACAGTCAAACCTGTCCTGAGCGGCCATCAAACAAGATTTCATAGTGACAAGGAGGTCACATAATGCAACTCGAAGGTAATGCGGAAAGCTCTTTTGAGAGCTTTCTGTATTAATTTCGCTCTGCATCATAATATAATAACATGATGTATGCAAAAACAGATTATCTTGTACTATAAGCGAACCGTCGAAGAACTGCACTGCCCGGTGTCAGAATTTTGCAAATGGTGTGCTATTATGCCTCGTGTCTACGGGAGGATATGACTATCAGTGAAGCACGGCCTAAATGGCTGAAAGCTGTTGGTGTAAAGTTAAACCCAACACAGTTACACATTCAACGTATGAAAACGGTATAAGTGATTAGCAGTCTTGGTGCTGACGAAGCCTTGACGAAACAGCCACAGTGTTCGTTGAGGTTAGCATTGACTACGCACAACATGTATCTGAGATCATACCTTGTATTCATCAACAGATTCTTGGACTAAACTCTCAAGAATAATCTCCAACCCTTTAGGTTAAAGATTATTCATTGGTTTCGAGACTGAGAATGATTTGGTTAATTTGAATCAAGATCATCCGTTGGTTTTCAAGAAAGTTAGAAAATTAGCAAATTACACGTCAAAAAACAAAATACATTCAAAACTCGTTATATCGAAGTTGACGGGACTATTTTATAAGTTCGAATTATCCGAAGTTTGAACTAAATAAAACAAAACAAAACAAAACACATATCCAGACAGCAAAAGGCTATGTTTTGTTTTCAAAGTTTACTTTCGATTAAACCAAGAGTTCGAGATAACGAGGTTAGGCTGTGTCTTTTGAAAAGTATGTAGGTGTAGATTATGTAGGTTCGACTGTTTTTCAGAATACAACATCAATGAATACCATAGGGTTTATTTCACTCATATCAAAACAGCAATGAATCATACACTAAATACATTTTATTTACGATATGACAAAATATGTTGCGTATCTCATTTGGAAAATTGGGAGAACAAACATTTTAATACTTTTCCCATCCTCATCTCTCAATGCTCCCGTGGTTCGTCTCCCCCGAGAGTTGACCGTTTGAGGAGGTGCGCGCGTGGCGCAGAAACGGAAATAGAACTGCATGTCCAAGTAGAGCATGAGTTAACCCCTTCGACGCAAAAAACATTAATTATCGGTTATAACGGGTTTGAATAAAATATTCAACGAAATAAATACATGTATCCGAAATATTCAAATTAACTTTGGCTTTTCCGAAACCCTAATATTCGAACTAAATTTTGTTGCACAAAAAGTGAAGTCCCCAATCAGACGCCGCCTTCTAAGGTGGCGTCTGATCTGAGACTGCACATATTGTAATGGTGATTTCAGTCGTCTTTGGCGGTGAAAGATAGATAAAATTCACAATCATGTACTCTGTCCGCGTGATTTTTGCAGGATTGACGTCCTCCGTTTTGTCTCAAACACTGGGCGGCGTAACAATCCTGCCAATAAACAAAGGCAGTTTTTGTGTTTTATCATAGATAACGAACATAAACGGATGGTCCGCTCTGAACTCTGGCGGTAAACTAATCATCCCAATCACACCAGAAACAGCGCTGGCCACTGTACCTTCTTCATTTACATCTACGAAAGCTTTATGTACGACGTCTGAAACGTACAAAGGACCACTTCCCATTCCAGTAAGGTTTGCTTTTGACGCGTCAAACAAATCTGACATTCCGAGTGCGATCAATATGGGTTTAAGATCGTAATCAGGTTTTAGTTTAAACTTGGGTAAGGTCACATCAACAGTTTCTGTTCTCAGTGAGGCCATCACACTTTGAAAGGCAGGAAGTGTGAGCTTGTTCTCCATAGCCTTCAGTCCAGTTCTTTGATGCGGCAGGAAAATGACCATGCTGACAGAGTATCCATCATACGGCAGCTCAAGAATGCTAGACGCTAATTCGTCTGAATAAAGATGACCAACATTGTCCATTCTTTCTGTCATCATGTCTGCATTAACGGAGTTTGTCTGGCTGGTGAAGAACAGTCCCGGGGACGTCTTGCTTTTGTTGAAGGATGTTTGCCAGGTACCTTTGAAGTAAATAGCATTGGCGACAACCATGACTGTTTTTCTCGTTATCACATTGGGGGCCAGCAGATCTTTTATCGTGGACTTCGTCTCCGTCTCGACCCACTTATTTATTTTCAGTCTCGATTGTTCAGGGAAGTTCCGAAAGTCCATTGGCATCACACCGGCTGAAAACAGTCGCTTCACATTTTGTATATACCGTTGATAAATGATATTTGACTTTTCGGGAAACAAGCGATTTGCCGAGTTCAGTTCAAGTGTGCCGTTGTCTCTTTGCAGAGAAGTCATGAAGTCGTCAAAATTTTCGTAAGGACTTTGACCGTTGAAATGCTCAAATTTCAGGGCGCTGGTCATCTGGTTGCGTGTGTTTCCTCTGGCACCAAAGTGCAGCATTGCCATGACAACCATGATGCTGCTTGGTGACAGGAAGACATTTTCTGCAGGGCTGTTATTGACGATCTGTTTGAAGATATCCAGACCGAAGTCAACCATGCACGATTCCATTCCGCTAGCACTCATCTCCGTCCTGTAAACATATAAATCCTTAACTTTGTTATCTATGTTATATTTTAGACTCATGCGTAATAAACGTAAATGTTGAACAGGAAGATGATTTATGAGATAGGACCATACACATTTTGATAAGCTTAAAAACATTGTGAAAAATATAACATTTCCTCAGTATGAGCAAATGCTCCATTTCCAATTCTTTCATAAGTCATCTGCTGCGATGCGTTAAAAGGCGTTTGTATGGACAAGAGCGTTGAAGTCCCACCTAAAGTGTATCAAACACTATATATAAAATGCTTCATAATATTCAATTTATATATTTGGGAATAAACAGTGCCTGGATTACAAACAGGTTAGATTTAAGACTATCTGCTTGTATAGTTGGCGCCGCGGCGTCTGGTCCGGCTTTCACTAAGCGTTTCGAGTCGAAATCGTGCTCAAACTTAAAATTTCAACATTTGTTATCACATTCAATTTTAATGCCACTGCCATATAATTGTGTATGCCAGTGAAACATGCAGTCAAAATTATAGTGAAGTAGCATAAAATTGAAGACAATATCTAAGATCGAATTGTTTAGATTGAGCAAGCTCTTGACTCGAGAAAATTAGTGAAAGCCAATCCTTGTTCTAGATCCAAATTGTTTGCATATGGGTTCTTGGATTTGAATCTGGGGCCCGTTTAATCAACGGATTTACGACAATAGAGGTCGTAAGTCAAAACTTAAGAACTTTTTAATTTTTGTTTTCTCTAGCTAACCATGTCATGTGACATCATTTAGGAATTGTCTTTTTAAGACAATTCCAAAGAGATGTCACGTGACAGGATTTGATTGAAAAACCGAAATAAAAAGAATTCTAAAGTTTTGACTTACGACTTTTTATATAGTAATACCGTTGATGAAACGGGCCCCTGGACTTTAAGGGTCAACCTTTGACACGGGGATACATTGTCGTCTGCAAATAGTGTGGTTTACAGCAATTTCATACAGTAAAAACTCGGTTATTCGAACTCGGATTACTCGAATTCCTGATTAGTCGAACTTATTAGCTAAACAAAACTTACGTTTGTATTGCTTTCACTACACATGATATGGTTGTTTGGGCTATTTTCACAATCCGAATCACCCGAAGTTCGCACTTCGGGTGATTCGGACTTGTTAAAGTTCGACTGTAGTTGGTTTTCTGTAATATCGTTTTGAAAATATAATGACAGTTTGAATCCAGATGAGACACAGAGTTAGGGGGTGATTCATCTGACATCAAAAGTGTCATGGGTTTGTCAACCTGAAATGCGTTCAACCGATCAGGTAGAACATTGCTATTTAAACCAGACACTAGTATAACAATTGAGAAGTCGATTAAGGATGGATGCTGGAAACGAATGAGGTGCTGATTTTTCTGGCGTTATTTTCTTATTTCTAAATCCCACCCATTTGTATTTGTTAGCTTAGATATTTAAATGTTGGTGGAATATTTATTCAACGCATGCTATGACGAGCGCCTCTGTGAAAAAAATCATTTCGTAGTGAAATGTTGCCGAATTACATTCCCCTCAGAAAGCCTTAAAGATTTTCATAAATTATTAGAATTCGTTCCGAAAGGTTTACAATTTTTTGAAATGTAAATCGTTTTTGGCTTACTTTGCATTAGCATATCTTTTTGTTGATTATCTTTCATAATAAACTTTTCTGTCCAAAAAAGAAGGAAGGACTATCATTATTGTAATTGCGTTTCGTTTAAACACTACAATAATAAACATTTGTATAAGATGTGCTAACCGCATGTGACAATTGAGACAAAATTGGATTTACAAAACTGCAACACTGTATTAATCAAATAGCGCTATGCCATCTCATTTGCATTGATATAATATATGGGGAATGGGTCAAGAACTTGATACTTACTAATAAGAGAGGCAGAAACACTCCCTTCTACGATAAAATCTATTAGTTGCCCTTTACTTACGTTTAAAGATTGAGCTATAGTCCCACGATGGATTGGGCGCATATATGTAGAAATGGTAATAACAGATTTCTTCTACACAGAATAGAGTATTGTTTTAATTAAAGCCTTGGAATGTAGCATATACACTGTACTCCACAACAAGTCAACATATGCATAACATCAACGTATTTCAATTGGCTAAAATGAAGCAACAAGTTCATAATTGCAATTATTTTATGACCTCATTGACTTTGATTTCGTTATAACAACTTATCCATTAATATAAGATTGAGAAACACCTTACAAAAATTCCGTCAAACTTTCACCTTATTTGAAAAATACTTAATAAAAGTATTGACACAATACCGCCTGACATTTCTGATATTCCATAATATCCCTTTACTTTGTTTCTGATAAGTGTGTCATAATGATAAATTCTAAAAACCTCATTGTCTATCGGCTCCCTCTGATCAAGGCCTACAGTATTGGCCTATACCTTGATATTCTGTCAAGAAGGTTACTCACATTTCCATTGACAGGGTATCCCATAGAAAACTAAAATCATCCACAACAAACTTGTACTTGCTACTCATTAGTAGCGCCTTTTGACACCTCTGTAGCAGACAAATATTGAAACATTGAAGAAATTGGAGCATTTGCTCTTTAAACCTTAGCCCGCCACTAAACATGTCGTCTGCTAAACTTGTCGTCTGCTTCATTTTTTAATGTTGTTGGATTTACTTACAAAATAGTGAAACTATTATCTGAGTGTCAAACAGCTTGGATCCTGATCAGACGCCGAGTTACTCGGCATTTGATCAGGATCCAAGCTGTTTGAAAAACTACCTCAGTCGTGACTGGCGGTCTAAGGGTTAAGATCCATATTTAGGCAAAGAAGTGGGTACTTACATAAAGAATATATTGTGTTTGTTGTGCAGGTGGTGTGTCCTGCAATACCTTCTTTTCTACTTTTAAAGAATTAAGAATTGACGTACCTTCAAGTATCTGGTTTATTGCGCTGCTTCTATCTAAAGTCCTCTACGAAATGCTTTTAAATGTCTATGTCTTTTTTAAGGACCATGTGGCCTTCACAACAGATCACGTGATATTTACCATTTTACCGCGTCGAAAAGTGTCGTCTGCTCAAACTCTCATATTATTGATGTGTAATCCTTGCCATGTTTTTAAAACTAGTTGAAACTTTTGCCTGGGCGTCAAACAGATTTGATTTAAATGCCGAGGTACTCGGCGTCTTTTCGAGATATTTGCAGAAATAGCCAACAATTATATAGCTAGGGATGTGGGATAGCCTCTAAAAGGAAGTTGCATTTCAAAATACTTATCATATTATCAAAACGCACTCATTGTCATCACGTCCCGCTACTTCTGACCCGGTAGTGATGATAGTATTTTAAACTACGTGGCCTAGATCAGGCGCCGAGGTACTCGACGACTTATCTGGAACCAAACTGTTAACAAGGGGTTTCTTTTCTGCTTTAGATAATCATATCAGCCTATGTTAACACAAAAGCAGGGGATATTTAAAGCCGAAGATAATTTGTGCACAGGTTTTGAAGTTAAATTGTCGTCTGCTCAAAATATAATCTGCTTCATTTTTTTTAAATATCTTCCGATTTTCTTCAATTTGTTGAACCTATTGTCAGAGTGAAAACAGCTTGGGTCCAAGTCAGAAGGCGAGTTATTCGGTGTCTTACTTGTATCCAGGCCGTATAAATTATCACCAATGTCGTGAATAGCCAGATAATGCTTAAAAAGTGTACATGATGTATGCAAAAACATCTTATCTTGTATTATTTGCGGACTGTCGAAGAACTGGATAACCCGGTGACAGGATTGTGCAAATTGTGTGGTATCATGTCTCGTGTCTTCGGCGGTATATGAATGACAGTGTGGCGGCTCTATAACTGTTTCAAGTAGATATATCCTTAACCCTTCGCATGCTACGAAAATTGTCGTCTGCTGAAAATGTCGTCTGCTTCATTTTTAGATATTGTCCGATTTTCTTAAAATTTAGTGAACCTATTGTCTGAGTGTCAAATAGCTTGGAGCCGGATCAGGCGCCGAGTTACTCGGCGCCTGATCTGGATCAAAGCCGTTTGAATAATCCCCTTAGTCGCGATTAGCGGGCTAAGGGTTAATACAGTTTGTCTTGTTGTAATAAAAAGTAAAACCATAGCAATAGTCTCATTTTCCATTTAATGCCAGTTCAGGATTTTCAGTTTCAACATGCGATCACAAACTAGTTTCAAGGTTCACCAAGGGTCAAACTGGCCCAAACACAGAATTCAGTTAAACTTTGATTTTAAAATAGCCAAAAGCACGAAATAAAAACAGACATTATTTTAAACAATGCTTAACATATTGTGGCCCTGTCAACACTTTTATTCCATACTTCAGAGATCTGAATTTCTCTTGCCAAATTGCCCAGGTCGAGATGCTTAAGGCTTTGGATGCTCAGCTCATAACCATCCAAATAGTATTATATATTTGAAGCAAAATCAATAAACCATATTAATAAAGGCAGTACAGAAATGTTGCATTTTTAATGAAATTAAACCAAAATTAAGTAAGTGTCTACTATCTTTAGTTGTTATATAACAAATATTGATTATTAAATAGCTGCCATGGTAACAAACCTTTGAGTTTTATATTAATAAAGAAAATTGCCAAAATTAAAAATAAATATTTTAAAAACTTTAAGTGGTGTTGTCATTTCAACTACATGTGTTTAATAATAACTCATTTTCTTACATTAGGCTATGTCTCTATTCACACGTTCACTGAAACACTTAACTTTTATTGAAGGAAACCCACATCTCTAAACATAATATGTTTACACATAAAGCGAGATCTGTATTAAGCGGCCATTGAAAAATGAGTAATTTATTATCTTAATGACAGATGGTCGCTTAATGTATAACGAAAAGTAATGCAGAATGCTCTCTATAGAACTCTCTCCATATTTCATTTTGCATTAGGCGACCAGCTGTCATGTATCGTTGATCTAAAACTTTATTTGATGGCCGTTTAGAACAGTTTAGACTGTACAATTATTAAATGACATTACCCGTTTGTTACAACATAATAGCAGCAAACTGTACAGACCCAAGTTTGTGAGTCCTAAAGAAGCGCTCTGGTAAGAATGTGCTTCATTCGCTGCACCAAATATTAAGTCCATACTTGCAGGTTTTTTTCACCATGAATCAAAACACATGCGTACAGTAAACATAAAGGTAAACAAACGCAGAATAGGATAGGCGGCTCTGAAAGACTAGTTATCTGATTCTGCATCAGTATTCTGCATCGACCTGTATAAAACAGTCCCTGTAATAAAAAATACATTGCCTATAGAGGCCATTACATCAAACAAAACGGTCATCATACTGCATTGATAGAATGAGTTGCAGCAATTGACGGATCGCCGACAACACGCTCGACCAATCAGATATCGCCGCCTATTAACGTCATTCCTGTGATGACGG
>JAULCE010364617.1:0-10238 GCA_032359355.1 Macoma nasuta | reverse complement strand
GCTAATTAATTCGCACTTTTAGTGATTCTGACTTGTAATAATAGTCCCCACAACTTCGAGTTATCGTGATTTTACTGTAATTGAAAAATCTTCACCATTTTAAGCGTAAGACCCTGAACATTAAATACCGTCAACAAGAAAACCAGTTTGTAACCAGATGAGACACGGAGTTAATTAAACATATTTGACGTTTATAGTAAAAACTCCTTAGAAATAGCCAGAATGATGTCATGTTTCCATTTATATGTTTTTCGTTACGTTAGGGTTAAAAAGGTAAATAGTGTTTCTGCAACTAAGAACTGCCAACCTATACAATCAATTTGGAACCAGAACAGACACCGAGTTGTTATGCGTCTGATCTGGCACCATACTGTTTGACAATATTAGTAAAGAAAATATACACAAATGGCAAGAAAAGTGTCATATTTCGTGTCGAATTCGATGGAGAGACTATTTTTATTAGTTCAAAATACACGAATTCGAAACCCCGACTTGGACATAACGATAGACAACTGTGTGTTGCAGGCACTTAAAGATGGGAACAAGATATGGGCGATCCTACGCACCGGAAGTAATCAGGACGGTCATGCAACGTCTCCGATCACAGCGCCATCTGGCGAGCAACAGGAAATGCTGCTTAAAAAGATATATACCCAACACAACGTCGACCCGACCACGCTGCAGTATATTGAGACTCACGGTAAATGCACTGCGAAATTGTGTACGATGATTGTGTACTTTAAAGGGCGTACGCATTGTTTTGATTGTTGGAACAGGCGACCAATCTGGAGTTTCTCCAGCAGGAATTAAGTTGTTTAATCCATATCCCATATTTAAACTCGATATAAATGAGATGTGGATCCAGCAACCTTTTATCTGAATGGCACCATATGACCTATACAGTGTCGCGATGCCGTAAAGCCCAACTCCCTTCAATATTCACTAGTCAAACAAATGTTAAAACGTGTCCAATAATTATGTTCTCAAGTACAGTTTATCGTCGGTGTTGTTCTAAAAAGACGTATGTGCCATTTTCAAAAAGGGGCACTTACGTTTTATTTGGAACGTCGCCGACAATATACACTTGGTATTTTTATATTTTTCTCCGAGTACAATTGTATAACGAGTGTAAAATATGAAGTAGTCGTAGAAATTACTTACTCATAGTATAAAAAACAGCCATCGAAGTTCATAATTTATAACTTATAACCGTTTAACAAAATAACAAAGTAGAACGTTATTTCACTGCTCTAACAACATGTAAGCCAAGTTCAACACACATTTCAGTAAGTGCATTGAGGCGAATCAAATGCTCTACAATTTTGAAAATGTCAAATATGTACTACAACACTGTCTTTACAACAGATTGTTGGGTAAGATAAATTTCCTATACAGGATGAAGCTGAATAAAGCTTGAATATGTCACACTATAAAAACTCTATATTGATGTAAATTGCACTATATAGTCTTTACTATTAGGTCAAATAATTACTATAAAACTTATAATATTGTACCACGTCATATCAGCATCTACTCTGACGCAAAAAATATATTTGTAAATAACAGTTGTCCTAGCAAATAGGAAATATGAGTAAAACTGACATTATTGTTTTTTTTTTAAATATTTTCATTTTCTTATCAACAGGTACTGGCACACCGATAGGTGATCCGACAGAAACAAACGCACTCGGAAGATTTGTATCGTCTTACAGACCCCAGAAAAGGCCTGACCTGGATAAGCTTCCGGAGAACGAGATGGAAAAACAAGATGAAACTGTACAAAATCAAAGTTATGATACCAACAATGACAAAGAAATAGAGGATATAACGGACGACTCTGACATGATTGGAGATAGTGAAAGTAAAGTCAAAGAAGACATTGAACATTTAGAAAAGGACGATTCTCAAGAGAAAGTGCCAGAGAAGAGAGAGTACCCAAACATTAAAATTGGCTCCGTCAAAACTAATATTGGACACACAGAATCGGCCGCAGGCGTAGCAGGTTTGATTAAAGTCCTGTTGATGATGAAAAACGGCAAGCTTGTACCTTCACTTCATCTGAAAAAAGACAAATCCAACTTGAACAAGAAAATAAAACTAGATGAATACGGTTTCGATGTTGCGCTTGATGTTGAAGATTGGGACGCCAACAAAGACGGAGACAGGATTTGCTGCGTAAACTCTTTCGGATTTGGTGGCTCAAACAGTCACGCAATTGTAATTCAGAAGAACTTTCCACACTCGCATAAACTCAAAGAAGTTGATAGAAGCCAAGATACTCCATACAAAGTATTTTGTATTTCAGCTATGGATAAAGTTGCTCTCCAAAACACACTGAAGCGATTTGAGAAAGACATGAACAAAAATGACATCTCCCTGTATGACGCTGCATACACATGTGCCTTCAGGCGTGATCACTATACCAATAGAACGCTCATTTATGGACAACATTTGGAAGAACTATCGGATCAATTAAGAGAAAAAGTAAAACAGGTAGATAATATTAGGAGTGCAGCAAAAACGAGAATAATATTCGTGTTTTGCGGCGTAGGCACAACATGGCAAGGCATGTGCTCCGAGATGATGCAAACACAGCCGGTGTTCAGAGCAAAGATACAAGAAATAGATCAATATCTAGAACCTCTTTCAGGGTGGCGTATTGCAGACAAGTTTGAAAATGACACGACAGATTACAGCGACCCCTTTTTAAACCACATAGCAATATTCTGTACGCAGGTGGCACTGTTTGCGACATGGGAATATGTTGGGGTCCGGCCCGAGGTAATCGTAGGACAGTCTGTTGGAGAAGTCGCCGCATCAGTTGCTTCAGGATCGTTATCTCTTAAAGACGGTGTTAAAGTTATCTTTTACAGGTCAAAGATTCTGGCTGAGAGAACAGGTGGCAAAATGATGGTCGTGGGAAATCTGCCACTAGAAACAATCCAGGAGTTGTGCGATAAATACGAAAACAAAGTAACTATTGCTGTTTACAATAGTCCAACTTCGTCTACGTTATCTGGTGATGCAGATGTAATGGAAAATATCAAGGATGAATTGGAGGAAATGAATGCAGATAAAGACAACAACATTTTAATACGCCCTCTTTCCGTCCAGTGTGCATACCATAGTCATCATGTGGAGTCCTGTATGGAAGACATAGAAACTGTATTAAGCGACATCTCAAAGGGAAAAAGAACCATTGATCACATTTCAACCGTCACTGGAGAGCTAGTAGAGAATGATGAATTCCAGACAGGCACATACTGGGCTGAAAACATCAGACAGCCAGTGCGATTTATGCAGGCACTTCTTTTGGCATCAAAGGAAAAGGTGACTAATGTGTTTGTAGAGATAGGACCAAGACAGGTTTTGAGGGCTCATTTGCCAAATATAATGGAAGGAAACCTCACTGGTGAATGCTTGCCTTCCATGAATGCCAAGAAAGAGAATGTCAGCATTTATTCATCTTTAAATGCCATGTATGAATTAGGTGTTGTTTTAAACTGGAGCAAACTTGCCCCATCAGATGGTGCACTTGAATCTGTTCCTACTTATGCTTTCAATAAGTCGAAGATTCTTTACGTGCCAGAAACTGCTCAACAGTTTCTAAAAGGCATTCAAAGATCTTCAAACACACACATGTATGTGAGACCCAATGGGGGAGAACAAGCTGAATTCCGAATTGTTGTTGATAGAGACAGTACTCCGTTTGTTTACGATCATTACTTTCTGAATGCTATCCTAGTCCCTGGAGCAACATATGTCGAAGCAGCATTCGAAGTTGGACAGCAGAAATCAAGATATGGAGCACACGAACTATCTGTTTCAGTAGAATTTGTTAACCCTTTCACACCGCCGGATGACAAACAGTATCTCATAGAAATAGAAGTCAGCTACGATGAGGAAATTGATGGACACAAATATCGTGCCTTCAAAGATGGACGAACACTATGCCTAGGAACAATATCTGGACGAACCGAACCTGAAAGATCCACAGTTGATATAGATGCTATCCGTGAGAGATGTAAAACGTTTAGGTCAAAAGAAGAAAGTTACAGATGCTTGGAAAGAATTGACTTTAACTATGGTGAATCATTGAGTCTTATGGAGCAGTCTTGGTCATCTCCAACGGAATGCATTGCGGAATTTATAATTCCCGATTCAGTGAAAGAGCAAACAAAAAACACTCACGTCCATCCATCGGTGATAGATGCAATGTTCCAAACCTTTGGTGTTCTTAGCACTGTTGGGGCTGTAGGGGGCCCTACATTACCAAAGGGAGCCGGATCGGTCACAATAAACAGGCCTCCACAAGAGCGCATGTTCTGCTACTCTCAAATGGTAAAATCAACGCCTATTGGTAATCACTACAACTGCCTTCTTCTCTCTCCAGAGGGTTATGTTATTGCAGAAGTTCAAGATTTTTACACAAAGACAATGCGTATATCAGATGCACCAAATCAAAGCATTGTTTATGATATGGCCTGGAATGAAGTACAAATCATGGAGCCTGAAGATGTAACCGATGAGGAAAAAGACAAACACAAGCCGTCAGGCAAGTTACTTGTGTTTGGCTCAGACAGATTCATAAACAATTTTATGCCAAATAAAGATCAAAGTAATGCTGCTTTCTACGAGTTGAATCACTCCTTGTCTGATACAGAGGCGATGATAAGAATGGCCTTCGATCAAATACCCAACGCTAGGGCTACGGTGTTTGCAGCTTGTTATCATGTACAACAATCCAAACAATCTGAGCGAGCAGTGTATGACCTTTCCAAAAACGCGTTCTTGTCTCTTGCTCTGTTGATCAAGGTACTCAGAGAGAACAACTACAACATTCCTATATTTGTTGTAACAGAAGATGTCATAGCATACCCATCTCTTAACATTGGCGCATCCAACGTATGTGGTGCAGAAATGTGGGGAATGGTTCGCTCAGCCATGGGCGAAACTGCATATAACGACATAAGGCTCGTAGACATGCCCCTTTCTGAAGAAAATGCAAGGGCTCTTGAATACCTGACCCGATCAGATACCCCAAACCAAAACGAATACCTAATTGACCAAGGAACGATATATTCAAGTGAAATGATCGAGGCACCGGACCAAGACCATGAACCAAATCAACGGGAACTTGAGATCAACGAAACAGATGAACTCATTTTAAAGTCGTCGCTTCCAATGAAAGTTGAGAATCCGCATTTTCAACTTAAACATGGAAGTGACCCGAGTTCGAGAGACCAATCTACTACCAATGTTAGGATTCGCTTGCAGTCCATAGCATTGCACGATGCCACGATATACCCAACATCAACAGAATCAGCTGACACGCAAAATACAATATGGCCAGAAATTGGAGACAATGGATTCCAAGTTGTAGCTCTTGAGGGACAAGGTTGGACTGAGGGGAAGCAAAGAAAGAGTGGATTTCGACGTGCTTTTGAAAAGAGTACAACGGTTGGATTTTGTTATCCCGTGAACGTGGCTAACACAGTGTCTGTGCCTTCAAAATGTATGTTTGACGTCAACAGCTTACCTTTCTACTCACCTGGTATAATGACAGCTGGTATTTTATTTTGGAATCTAGCAGACATGTGTAAGCAATCATCCAACGTGTATATGGTTGTAGATGATGAATCTAGTGTTCACTGCCAATTATTTGCACATATTTTGTCAAAAAATAAAAAAGCTTCTGTCTATACTGAATCAAAGGAAAAACTCTCTGACGTAAAAATACAAGAAAGATCAAATGCACACACAGTTGTGATTCTGACAAAGATAACACAAGCTCACTTAGACATGCTATGTCAGAGCTGCCAAAACATTCAAAGAATAGTGTCCATTGACGGGTATATTTCGAAGGCTATGCAAAGGTGGCTGTTACACAACATGAAGAGAATTCAAATGCATGCACTAAACACAGAAAATATGTTTACGCAGTCTGAATTGTCTGAGAAAATTCCGAAGGTTTACAATTGCTTGAAATCTCTGGAAAACAGTCTACGCATGGAGCTGAAACAATGTACAGACTCTGTTGAAAACGATGAATGCGAGACTGATCCCTTTAACTTGCCATATCCTACTCTTTCCTTGCATGAAAGTCAGGGTGATTACCAGCATATTCCTCTCAAAGTCTTTAGAACGGAAGTATTCAGAAGTAATGGTTGTTACATACTTGTTGGAGGTCTCACGGGTCTCGGATGGGAATTGTTACAAGTTATGGCCGAGTTAGGGGCTGGATATATTGCAACACTTTCAAGACGCCCACCAAATCCAGAGAAACAGACAGAGATAGACCGCATTCAAAAGGAGTGCAATTGCAAGATTATACCAGTTCAAGTTGATATTACGGACCTTAAGAACCTAAAAAAGGCTATGCAAGAGTTGCAATCACAGATTGGAGAAGCTCACATAAAAGGTATTTTCCATGGAGGTGGCGTGGTGTTTGACATGCTTTTGAGCAACATGACAGAGGAGGATGCTGAGAAACCACTCCAACCAAAGGTGCTTGGTACGTGGAACTTGCATTTAGTTACAAAGGACATGCAGTTAGACTTCTTTGTCATGCATTCTTCAATAGTATCCATTCTAGGCAATCCTGGACAGTGTAATTATGCTGCCGGAAACTCGTTCCAAGATTCATTTGCTCACTACCGTCGGAGTTTAGGTCTCTCTGGGCAGAGTATTAACTGGAGTACATTATCCCTAGGTATGGCCACCGAGAACAAAGAGCTGGAGAAGAACTTTAGAAGTCAGGGTTTCTTCTACTTGAGTGTTGAAGATGTAAGATCATGTTTCATCAGAGCAGTTATGACAAACCCACCACAGGTAACCTTTGGTGTATTTGACTGGAGTAGGTTAGAATTCCACCCAACAGTAAAGATGTACCCGTACAAGTTCGTCAGGCTGCTTGATAAATATGGAACCAAAACCCAAGGATTCACAAAGACAGACTCGAAATACCACTTCGACATAGAAGAATTTAGTAAACTAGATGCTGAAGGACAGAGAGAAATGATAGTAGAACTCTTAAAAACAATGATCACGGACACATTTGTAGCTGAAAAAGATAACCTGGATGAGGAAAGTCGCTTTGTAACATTAGGTATCGACTCTATGGCAGCTATGAGCTTTACAAATTCTATATTCGAGACAATTCAAGTCAGGATACCTGTAGTGACACTGTTGTCCGATGCAACTACAATTGGATCTCTTACAACATACATAGTGGAAAACATATTTAATGGTTCTTCAGAAAGCAATGCAAAGGCCGCAAATGAATCGAAGAAACTGCTTGAGTTTCTCGAAGGCAGTGTTACATTTATGCAAAAGAGTTTGCTAAAGGACTATGTCAAAAATCCATATAGTCGTAACTTTATGCGCCAAGCAGATTATGAAGTGAAAGGTTTGAATTTAAAACCAAAAGACTGGAAGGTTATGCTCAATCATCTTTTGAAAATGAATCCCGAGCTGCGACGAGTGTACACAATAGACAAAGATGAGAGCAAGTTTGAGTCTAAGTTGCTGTCTCCGGATGACGTTGAAGTTGATATGGAACTTGTTCCTTTTGACAGCATCTGTGGTGAAAATGCTACTGATGACAGGGAAAACATACACTTCGACCTTACAAAGGATCTACCAATAAGATTTAAAATTGCATGTAAGAAGGACAAAACTCGCATGCGTATATACATACATTCTGTGATATCCGATTTGAGCGGTGTTGCCATGTTATTTCGAGACATAGGCGCGTATATGAAACCTTACATCTGCAATGAGCCGCTTCCAGAGAAGGAAACTAATATAGTTCCGGCGGAGTGTGTCCGCACAGCGTTGTCCCCTAGAATGGCCGACATGAGGCAGTACTGGAAACTTCAGGTGTCGCAAGATATCCAGCCATTCACGTTTTCAGATGATATCGAGAAAGAGTTAGATGAAAGCAACTGGTATCAGGTGAAACAAGAGTTGCCACAGGAACTCGTTGATTCCGTTCTACAACATGTACAGAAGCTTGGTAGTTCTCTGTACAACTTCGTGATCTCTGTCTATATGGCGTTCCTTCATGAGAAAACAGGAAATGATCTCATTCCACTAGTGACCAATGTCGACATGAGAGGACACGTACCACAGCTAAAATCGTTCGTTACGCGTTGCATTAATGCAATCCCTGTGATCGGAGATCTCAGAAACATGGGCACCATCGGTGAATACGTTAAAAAAAGTTCGGACCGTCTGCATCACATGACACAGCAAAGCGGCTTCCCATATGAGTTGATCGAAGAGGAAATGCCGTCCGAGACCCTGCGGAAGCACGTCGGTCGTCACAGAGTGGTAATGGATAATATGGCGAATCTGAACCAAACCTTCAAGCACAATAGAGTGACTGTGAAACTTATGAACGTTTTCCATACAAGGTACGTTTATGAGACTACACTTTACGTTCTGTATGACTTGACACAGAACAAGGTTGCCCTGGAGTTCGGCTACAACGCTGACGCTGTATCGCATGAATATGCATCGGAGGTGCCGTTGAAGTTGATGGAGCTCATGAAAGCTTTCATAGAGTGCGAAACTGATTCGGTCTCAGACGTATTGGCCGGAAATGTCGCCGTCCCATCCATTACAATGCCGCCCCTTAACGTCAGCAATGGCAACACTGTAGTGCCCAAACAAAACGGAATGCGTAAAAGCTCTGCACCGGAAGCCGAGAAGACGCCACAGAAGGAAAATGGCAACACCAAACGCCTGTCCCTCGACTACTTCAACCGCAAAAGAATGTCGTTGAAGAGCACACTTATTGACAATGCTGCCAGAGAAGGGAACTTCGTCGTTCTCAGAGAAGGTGAGTTGTTGGTAGTACAGTAAAACCACTGTCACCACTTAAAATAGCCCGTATAAACAGCCTTAGAGACAGGTGGTAGCATAACGCAGGTCGAAAGTAATGTAGAAAACTCCCATAGGAGCTTTATGCATTGCTTAAGATCTTCATTAAGCTACCACCTGTCTTTAGGGACCTCAATGCTTATTCATTGAGTGGTCGCATTAGAGAAAGTTCACTGTATATATCTATTTCTAAATTGTATTATAGCAAACATAAGTTAGCATGATTCTGATAATTGATTGCCACATTTGTATTCTTATTTTAAATTTCATTTGGCGTTTAAAACCTATTCATTTTTCCAATGCATTGTTCCTCTCTGTGAATTGAAACTATGCCATTTAATAATGTTAACAGTATTCTTTACTGCCTCAACGCTAACTTATCGCAAACGCAATGCAAATCAAATGACAATAGTCTGGCTATTTGATATTAGATTGCTTAATTACTGTATAAGTGTAAAACTGTCTGAAGCTAGATCAAACGCCGAGTAACTCGGCGTTTGATCTGGCTCCACACATATTTCATATGTTGACAGTGCTTAGTGTCTGTCGCGTTAGATAGTAGATAATGGCGTTTCTTCTACTGTACATGATAGTATGCGCTTTCAGGATAGAGCACATCTATTGCACGGATATCCTTTGGAAGACTGTAACGTAAAATCCGTAATTGTAGGAACATTTGCAAACATCTTGGAGCTTGATTAGACGCAGAGTAATTCGGTGTCAGATCAAGCTCCAAGCTTTGACACTGAGATTGTACGTATTCAACCAAAAGCAGTCTAATAAATATATATAGGTTTAAGCAGACGACAAAAAGTGCAGCCGAAAATATCGCAGACGACAATTGTCGATCTTTCAAAGGTTATATACCTCAACATTTATCTTTTTCTAGACTATTTCCAAAAGCAGACGACGCAGGGCTGGGACCATGACGTCCAGGTTGCCATGGCAAAGGACACGTCAGAGGAGAACAGCGGGCAGCTGCTGCTTCAGTGGGGCAAGGCGAACAAGAATCGCCGCAAGAGCGTCAGCCTGGAGGGCATGTCAGAGATGCACGTGAAGAAGATGAACGGTAGGTCTACTATCGGTGCTTCTTTGTGCCGTCCATATTTCTTGTGACGTCATACTCCAGCTATATTAGCTAAAGGGCTGCCTTTGCAAGCTCTATTATCATAGGAGTGTTACTAGATTCCCTCAAATTCTGGAGAAGTAATTGCTAGCGAATGTATTTAACTGTTTACTCCTCATAATCGTCTTTAAGCACCTCTGTGGCAGACGATTATTAACTCTTTCACCGCCGAAGTCGCCTAAATGCGCCATTGAAAATAGTGCAGTCCCAGATCTGACGCCGCCTT
>JAULCE010364506.1:0-10239 GCA_032359355.1 Macoma nasuta | reverse complement strand
TTTCAATGAAACTTTGCATGCTTGTGAAAAACATAGTTTTTCACAAGCATGCACAGTTTCAATGAAGTATCTTTTTTTAAATAATGAGAAATCTGCTTTTGAAATTTTCACTTAAGTTTAAGATTTTACTAAGAAGCTTTGTGAAACGGCCCCCAGGTTTGTACTCTGAAGGAACAGGCCAAATATTTCTAAGGAATGCTAGTAAAATCAGAAATTTTAATGGCAAGTATTGGTCGCAACTTCAAAATCAGTATGTCAGTTTATTATGGTAGCTTAGACCCATGTGAGCAGTATAACGTTAAAATGAACGACTAACTTCCATTATTTGAAGTCTGTTATTGGTTGACATCCGTCGCGGTGAGCGCTAGGCAACATCAAACGCATCACGGTAAGGGCAGGTGTATCTGTGACGATCCTACCTGAAGATCAACAGTAAACACTGATTATTAAGTATAATTCAAATAACTTAAACGATATTTAATTAATATATGTCCATAGTGATGGGCTTTATCTCAGTACTGATTATTTGCATACTACATTGGACTCAATATTTAACATCTGTGTTGCACTTTGCTTGAATAATTGTGCACGGAGGTGCATCGGATTCTCATTGATAAGAGCAAAATCGAAGTATCGGCTAAACTACATAGCGATAAGCAAAAGTAATATATAAAAACATTCCCAGAAATAACCGGTTTTACTGGGATAATTGACAAAAACAATTATTATGTACATTAGTCTACGTTATCGTTATCCAGCAGGCCACATTGTCATTCGCGTTAAATCATTGCAAAAATAATATGAATTTTATAAATGAATGACATTGGTATGATTTAGAACAAAACCTAATCAGTTTCGTAACCTTATTGCATATGGCAAAAGATAATTTTGATAACAAAGTCCCATCAAAATGACTCTACTAAATATTTCTACCTGGAACATTTATCCTTTACGAATGCTTGCAAGTTATTCAATAAACGATTGTTTGAATGAAACTCCTTTGAAAAAATTGTATGCCCGTTTCCTTGCTGATCAGACTTGATATGTTGGATCATCTGTTGGATTATCAAGACAAACTCCCGTGGCATATGAATTTCATGTACTTAAAAGGAATATGCGCATGCCTGAACACTTTTTCTACTTTCTACCAATTCCCAAACGCTTAAAAGATCAATATATTTAAAAGGAATGCAGTCTAAACAATCCAGGCTCGCTGCACAGATTGGAATTAATTATAATCATTCATACTTATGCGACACCTCCCATCCGTCTTTGGTACCAAACTTATGGTCTATATCTTAAAGTCAGGAATAGGAAGCAAACTAAACGAATCAATTTGTTCTTTATTAAATCGGTGCTAAAACAAGTTCTCCCGTGGTTCTATTGCATGACTTTAGGGGTGCAATATAATTCCATGGAAGAACGAGTGCATATATTTACAGACACACCTAATAACCTTTTTATTACATACACGTTAAATATGTCTGAAAGAAACAGCCTTATACCTTTTCATCTATAAAATTCGTTCCATTTCATTTTAATCGACATGTCTTATTAAGAGCGATTTGTGACGATTTGAGCGAAACTAGAACAATGTACCCCCCCGCATATGTCAAACATCAAAACATCATAAATAAATGTATATTCCGCTTTAAAACCTGCACATCACCTCGATCTTTTAGTATACACATATGTATACCGTCAGGTAAGGTTTCTGCAGATAGACATATTTTAAATTTAGGAAACAAGACAGATCATTGTACTCTACTGTCTCTCAGGTATAACTAGTCTATGTGGTTATTTAAACGTGGATCCATCGATACGAGGTAACATTTATGTTATTTCTGTAAACATAAATTAAATGACTGATGGCGTGACGTAACAAAAACACACGTATGCGGGACGAAATCCATTACGCTTGATGGTAGAAACCGTTTACTTGAACGAACTTCGTGTACCAAAGTATCGATTAAGGTCATATTTTAAGCGTACAGTAAAACCTTTCTTACGTTGTCAGTCTTTAAATAGGTACAGGTTGATACAAAGGCAGGTGGTTGCTTAATGCCGGTTAAAAGTAATGCAGAAAGCTCCCGTAGGTGCTTTCAGGTTGCATTAAGCAGCAACATGTCTTAAATTTCTAAATTAGGTTTTAGTTTGGATAGCCGCTATAGACAGATTTGACTGTATTATCAAAAAGGTGTTTGTAAAATATATAAGATCTAGGTTAACGCTCTTTTTTTAACAATATTTTAACAATTAACCAACTACATTACGTTTCAGCATAAAATGCTGGTCGGAACATCAAACCTCGTCCCTTTTTCTTTCTAAATACCAACACATAGTATAAACATGAAGTATAAAATTGTATGACACAATTAAGATTGAGTAATTCAGGATTTTTGACTACCAGTGTTATGGCGAGAGTAGAAAAACAGGACTCACAACAGAAAGCTTTTGATTCAGCGACGGTTGTCCTTATTAAAATCATTATGTTGTTGAAATATAAAGAAATGTTTTCTTCTCTATCTAGCGCCCCCTCTAATACAGAGCATTTTCGTATCAACACTGTTGCAGAATAATCAATGAACGGTCAAACGGCTTGCATAGAGATCCAGATTTAGGTCCGAAGGTCAAACGCAAGTTAAATATATGCATACACTCGGGATGTTTGACGACAACTTTGATAATCGATGTTGTTCTCCGGAATCCGAAAAATAATACGTCAAAATTATTCAGGTCAGTAGGGGTAAAAAAAGTCCGTCTATACACCAATATGAAACGGTAACGCACCAAAATGAAAACATACAGACGCTTCGATTTGCATTGAAAATGAACGGGAAATTTATTTACGTATGTAATAAACACTATTATTACGCTAAAGTAAATATTATACAAATGAGGAGGCATTGAGAAAACCGACAATATGGTTTTGCAAACAGCGTAGACTTTGATTCACTGTCCAATCTTCAACACAGCCTCTGATAAGGGCCTATTTTGTTCCATTATTGTTAAGGACGAAATACTGCTTATCCTCGCATTTGTAAATCTTTACATATATTCACGGGACATATATGCACTGATCTGACTGATCTGTGTCCACATTGTTTGCATATACAAGTAATGTTTTTCCACAGTGTTGCTTAATGTTATAGTAAAAATGTCCTTGAATATTCTAATAAAAGCTCGAGTCTTTAAGGCAGTCTATTGTTTGTAAGTTTCTATTCGGGAATAAAATCGGTTGACCCATCATTTTATGTCTGATTCTGCTATAAATATTTTTATGTAGTGTGGTAAAATAAAATTCTCAAAGTTGGATCATTTTTGTAAAAAAGTCAATAGTTTTTTCGTTCTTTTTCTAGATTAAAAATTCATATATCTTTATATGTTTTCATTGTATTTTGGTATGGCTGTAACTTACACCAAATAGTTTTATATTGACACTTGCTATGAAATAGAGAACAAATAAAAATAACGTCTCAAACAACTTTTACAGGCCTTTGAACCTACATTTTTATTTCATATTCTTTTAAACTATGTCATAAATTGTCAACACACATATTTTCATGAAAATCTGAAAGTTGTCAAATAATCATTAAACTGTATCGATCGTTTGTTACAAACCTCTGCCTTGATTACAAAGTATCGCTTAAATGATGATAATTATACATATGCAAGCTCATTGTGCGAGCTTTGACAAAATTTATTGCAAAAATATGCTTGGTAATTAACACACATTGTTCTTTTATGCAAGTAAACACTTCGTTTATGTACGAGCTGGCTGACTTCATCTGATTATCATGTATGCCCTTAACATGTTAAAACATTGCAGCAAATGAGATGCAATAAACAATATAGCATATATGATGTTCTTTATAACCACGTGTTTTGTGAACAACACCGACGTTGTGAAGTCAATCTTTCACTTTGCCGGGAATAGTCCTGACGAGTGTTGATAGGCCAAACAATATAGCTTAATAATATCCATAGATATTACAAGTTCTACACTGTTTTGCCCTCTACAAGATTGGTGGCTAAGAAAGGTATGGCTGTATTTTGTAAGTTACATTGTCTTCTATATGACTTGAAGTTCGAGAAAATATACTGAAAACAAGAGGTTGGTTTACATTTGTTTCAAACATCTATTGTTACTATTTCAGCTCAGAAAATTGTCCGACCTGTAACAGCACGTGACAGATGCAATGTTACGTGGAATATTGAGGGCACAAAAACTGTAATAGAACTCAAGTATGGTGAGCTGCAAAAGTGGCGGGTAATTTTAAATATTTATTCAATCGAGCTTAAAAGCTATTGTATTATTTGACGCCTTATACATAACAGATGTCGTATTTAAACTTTGATTGTTATGGTTCATTTTAGAAAAACAAGCGAATGTTGAATTTTCCTAAATAATATGCAAACAAATGCAAATATTTATTATTGTTTGAGTCTAAAAGTATAAATCAGTTGTAGTATTTTCATTTATAAGAACACAGTGCATTGTTGTCATGAACCGCTTTGATGAAGTAACAATTCATACCATTACGTCAGTTTTTCTTCGAAAACCATCTCCTACCATTTCCTAATTGCATATTTTAAGTAAAGCCTTACGCATCTATTTCATCCGGGGTTACGGCGTACTAAGAAACATTAATAAGTTATTACTGGATAGTACATGTACGTCTAAATATCAGTATGACTTCATAGTTCAATAGAAACTTTTCCCTAGATAGGCCACACCTTGTAACACAGCGAAGACTTTCCCGTTTACTTTGCCACATACTATATAGTAATCAAACGCAATAACTTGTCATTTACTGCTGAATAGGCTGACGTCATTCTTGATACAACGATGAGTTTTCCCAACTTAACTGGTGCTATCCCGGGTGTGATTTCTCGTTCAGCCGGTCCACAGCTCCAGCAGGCATGTAACGCATACCAAGGCATCGTAAGCGCAGGAGACATTGCGGTGACAGATGGGTACAATTTATCCTGCCGGAAGGTGTTCCATTACGTAATGCCAAACTGGATTAGAGCAAATGGAGAATTGGTATGCTGTTCAGTATGTTTCTAGTAAAAACATACATTGCCGTTGGTTCAATGCATTAATCCTTATCCTGCACTAAATATATCGTCTGCAGAAATTACCGCTTGTTTCATTTTTTAAGCCTTGTATGATTTGATTCTAAGTTGACGCAGCTATTTCCTTGGGTAAACAAAATTGGATCTGTATCAGACGCCACGTAACTTGATGACTGATCCGGGGCTAAGCTGGTTGACAATTTAACTTTGATTTAGATTGGCATGATATGGTATAATTCAGCCTGTGCTGCGCGAACATTTACTCAGGAACGATGTAAACGTTGTAGATTGAAATATCTGTCCATATTGAAGGCGAACATGGGTACCAGGTTAACACCAATCGTAAGGTCAGCTGGCAAACAGAGCAGTCGAATTCATTAATGTTGGTTGACGTTGCTTTCGGACGTTATATACAGTGTTTTAATTTCGATAAGACCTCACTATAATAGTAATGATGATAATAATAATAATGATGATCATGATCATGATGATTACGATGATGATGACGATGATGATGATGATAATACAAATATAATAATAACAATAAAGACTTTATTTTAAGAAAGAACACATTTGACGAGGTCAATCTTCCATGAAGCCCTTTCTCACAAAAAATGAATACTATTTTTTTAACCATGCTTTATTACTTTGTTTTAGACTGTACAGAAGTGTCTGAGTGATTGTCTAGACAAAATGTCTACACTCAGTGTGTCAACCATAGCTTTGCCGGCGATAGGTACTGGAGGGGCCCGTTACGATGCTGATCTGGTTGCTTCTGGCATATACAGGTATTTTGATCAACCCCATAATATCTAGACCAGTGTACATTAATGTTAATTTAACCGGTACTTATTTGTACCTGGCATACATATTTACCGATAGTGTTATTTTACTCGCTTATGACAGTTTATGTTTATAAATCAAACTATAAGCCTACATATAAACTCTAATGGTTTTGTGTTCATATTATAAATTTCTTTTATTACAGCGCGGCTGAGACTTTTGCCAGGTCAAAGCCCACGTCATTTTTCCGGATCACTCTTGTGTTGTTTCAACCTGCAGTGCAGATCAACCAGGTAACATACTTTGTTCTTATAAAATAAACCTGAATGAAAACTTTGACGATCACTGAAGATAGTTGGTCGCTTCATCAAGAACGAACGTAATACAGAAAGCTCTCTTCTGCAGTACTTCTTGTTCTGGATTGAACGACCACCTGTCTGGATGATTACCAATATAACATGCTTGAATGGTCGATTAAAAAGTAAGACAGGTTTTATTGTATTTCAAAAACGACTATCGGTTTCTTAAAGGCATGTATTCCTTCAAAAACTCGGTCTTGTTTTGTTCTTTGCAATACAAAAAATGTGCTGATTCGTTAATACAGAACCCAAAATAATTTCTCATGAAATGAAAATGGTAAATAGAGTTAAATTTATCAGTGATTAGATTGATGAAGGTAAACAATGTTTTGTTTATTATCTGCCTCGAAGTGCCCCGAATATTTTTCGGTCGCTATCGGAACCCGTCGGGACTGTCACTCATTTACATAAGCATGAACACACAGGTAAACGCATTTCGGTTATACGTCGCTGTAACAAAATACATGTAAATATTCCTTTCAGTTTATATGATACATTTGAATGGAAATTAAAGTAGAATGATTTGGTCGTGTGGTAGTAGAGGAGTTGTACATTTTCAAAAAGTTTTGCAGGAGTACGGCTTCGAATCCCGCTCAAGACTAAAGTTTTTTATGTATTGTTTCATATGTTTTGCATATGTACAAATGCAAGATATCGTCGTGTGTTTTGATCGAATCTATTGTTAGATAAATTAGATCTATCAAATTTGAAATAATTTATTCGCATCGGTTACTCGCTGGACAGGTGGACAATGTATCACTATAGGGATTTTGCGAGGGACATTTGTAGATTCATTCTACAGACGTGAAAAGTAGCTTGACTGCAAATATCCAGACACATTTGACGTCGGTTTCTGAGACCGATAACGATTCCTAAACTGACACTGTCAGTGAGAGAATTGACATCTTTAACTTTTATACCTAGTGTTACCGAAAACAAATCATGTACCGAATACCAATTAAAAAAAAGAGTTCTCAAGTGAAATGAACAAACACGAAGAAACATATACGTAATCAAACCTGCTCTGTTTTTAATCGCAGGTAAAAATATCTATCTCTTACAATTAGACCCTAACCAACGCAGTGGAAAATGAAATGAACTGCCGTCATCGACACTTACCACAACACCATCGCATGTAAACATACATCCATGGTATTTCTGTATTCATGTAGTAACCTGGACACATAGATACATAGGGACATTAAGATTCATATCACGTTACCTTCCGATGCATAACGAGGGCTTCCTAGCTGGAATCCGAAACAAAATTGCTGACATGTCTCCAGTCCCTGTAAGAAATCGATATTTTCACGAGTCACGGATTGGGTGATGGTATTGTTGATAGAGTATTCACGAATAAACGGAAATCACGCATTGTTTTACGATTTTTGATGGAAAACATACATTGCAAGAAATTGGAACACTAAAAGATAACTTTTTGTGTTGGACAACTTTTGTTAACTGTATTCATGTTCTGTTTTATACAAATTCCTTGAACAAAAGCTAAACATTAATCTGGTTGTCAATTATTTTGTCCATAGAGACAATTTTGAATGTTTAACTAGTTTTGAATTTACATAACTATTCGACAATTATCCCATGAGTTGGTTTTGGTTGTTATATTTTACATATTTTTGTAGCATGTCTATATGTTTTGTTCTGTGTGTACCATTACTTCTAAATGAATAAAAATGACACACTGAAAATTCATATTTCGTCTAAATGTATGCTACTAGCATTGCATACAACTCGAACACTAAGCCATTAAACAGTGATATAACTTCAACAATGATGTATGGGATTTATTCCAATCAGCGTAACTCTCATCGAAACTATTTCAAAACATATAATGGATGAAAGTATACAAAATTTTCGTATATACCCAAATGAAGAGAACATACATAAGAGCAATAATTCTAGCTGCGTTATTTTGGAACTTTCTTGCGCGTTTTTTATTTCTATGTTAATTGTTGTATTAGTTAAAGTGTGCCATTCGTACAAACCACTGCAATTCTTATCTTAACAAGTTGAACTTTGGTTTTGCAGAGCTTTCGCATGCATAAGATAGAAGTATGGGTACATATTTTGTGGACTAACCTTTATCAGTTAGATATTTGTTGTAAACCTTTAGGTTTTTAAAGATCAACTGGATGCTTTCAAGAACAAACCGCAACATGGTCAAGTCGGTGAAGGTGTAGGTATGTACCAGTATTGCTCAAATTTAAACCTTTACTCTATATTCTCTTCTCTTTATAGACTTGAATAATAAATATGGAGATTAAAAAGGGAAAAGGAAACACTAATTTTAATGACATCGAAATCAATGTGGAAAATGGAGCGTTTACTTATTTGAGCAAACGCTTATTTTACCACAATATTTCCATTATTTAATCTGCTACAATATGGCGTCGAAATGCGTATCTGTTGGCTAAAGATTTTGCCATCTTCCTCTGTTTGCATGCTTTAACGGGAGTTTCATATGCAATCCAGCACGTCCGTTGATTTTACTGCCAAAGCATTTAGTTCATATCGTCAGTGTCTCGCAATTCCGGATCAAGATAAGACGCAGAGTTACCTTGCACCTCGTCTTGATTCACGTTTTATTCATATATTTTCCCACAGCATTCGTTACTCTAACGTCGGGTCTTATCGAAACGCATACTATTTATGGTTATGAACCATGTAAATATTACCATTTTTACTGCAACATTTGCAGTCTGACCATTTCTCCGGATAAATCCGGAGATCTTTAGAAATATTCTCTTTATTAATTTTCAGGCAGTATGGGTCACATTGAGACGTCGTGTTACACAGCGTCTCATTGGGATCCAAGCTGTTTGTAAATGCCATCAACGTTTCTTCCGTAGCACGCATAAAGGTGAATATTTGCCAATACCCTGGAATCTTCATTGTCCAGTTATGTTCGCCCTGCATTTGCAAGAACTTGGATCATACCACGTGCACATATGTAATGATAGTAGAAGTCCATTGTATCTAGATGACACGATCCGACTTCTTATCTACATTAAGGTTTTGAATTTTGAAGAAAATCGTTTTATAACAGCGATATTGATCCATGTTCAGCATTGTTTTCAAACCAGTGTCAAAATGTGTCTAAATATTTTCATACTGGTCAGACTGTTGGATACTTGTCGATCTATAATATACTAAGTTTGCGGTTGACAAAAAGGTCATTTTCTAGCAGCGAGGTATGCCATGATATAAACAGTTAGTTCAAAGTAATATGATTTCCATGTTTGGGAACTTCGGTAGTTTCCAAGATGTTTAAATCAGACAAATGATGTACATATTTCTGAATGGGTTCCATCTGACTCCTGTGGCCTGAATAGAGTTACAGTATTAGACTGAATACCGAACTGCAATGTTAATCCCAATACTACTTCGATTGCAATAAATAGTGAAAACCAGACTATTCACTCATTATGAAACAAGCAGTACAAATCGCCGATTTAAGGTTTTTCTAGCGTCCCGTTTGAATTGGCGGACAACTTGGTAGATCAACTGACTTATCTCGGGTCAGCCGGAAGAATTTCTCGCATTTCGAAATTCACCCCTGACTAAGTTCGAACCAACAGCCGTGAAGGCCAACGTGATTTCAAGTCTAAGACTATAACCACCCATCCCCTTCCAGCGTCCTGACCCTGGAACAATACTTAAACAACATTGTATGTCTGATCATTTTTATTGTTGTGATATTCCTTCTTTTAGTACAGAAGAAAGCAGTCAGATTTGACGCTGATCCAGTTGAAAACAAAGGAGCACTACGAACTGCTCAGCCTGTGAAAAAGAGGGAAGACTTCTTGCTGTTTCGGTTTACATCCGATGATCCAAACAAGATTGACAAAGCCATTGGCGAAATTGTAAAGAAAGTAAAGGATGAATCCATTGAACTTTCAGTCGATCTGAATGACCCAGCAGAAATTCAATTAATGATTGATTCACAGAACAAGGTATTGTATAGAATGCACATTTGGTTAAGTTGTTTTCACAACAGCCG
>JAULCE010364395.1:0-10239 GCA_032359355.1 Macoma nasuta | reverse complement strand
TTCACAAGCATGCAAAGTTTCATTGAAAAATATTTTGTAAATAAAGAGAAATCTGCTTTTGAAATTTTCATTTAAGTGTAAGATGTTACTAAGAATGTTTTGTGAAACGGTCCCCTGAACCTTAGCGAATCGGATCGAAACAGATACAATCGTCAATTGAATTAGTTTTAGTAAGGTATACATGTATTTTATAAATGTTTGAAATGCCAAAATATTTGCACGACATTGCTTGATATACTGTTATATGTTGAGCTACTTTGGAATGTAAACGATATTCTCAGAAAATCATTTAACTATTATTGTGTAAATAAATGAAAGTTCTTGTACATTTGTATTATGATGTTTGTCTGTTTCCAATAAATTCTTATCGTGACGTGTTCTTCGTGTGATATTTAATGACGCTGCTGTTAAACATGTGATTTGCTTGGTTTTTAATACTCTTACTTTAATCTCATATTTGTTTGCCATAAACACGCAACACTTTCTGACAAGCTTTAAACAGATTTAACATAAATGAATTCCTCGGAAGCAATATCCAGAATAGAAAATCGTTTGCTCTTATAGCTCTTTCAGCACCTTAGGCAATTCAAATCGACATTGCAAAAAAACAGTCCCAAATCAGTGTCTGATCAGAGACTTCACTTGTTTGCAGCAAAATTAATTCCGAATAATAAGGGTTAAAAACATACCCAAAGTTTATTTAATTTAATTTCTGTAATTTATTTCTTAAAATATTTGAAAATGGGACCAGATTTCACTGAGCATATCAACCTGAGATCTAGACGGGGCGCACACGGTTAAGACCGAGATTAGCCGCCGCGGTGTAAATAGTTTCCTTTATAAATTATTTTTAAACTTACCAACAAAGAATGCCTCTGATGTAAAATATAAAAAGCTAAGCAAATGAAAATTGTCAGTTTTGAATCGTTTTGAAATCATTGTAAGAAATGTGGCATTTCTATTTCCTACAGTGATTTCCAAAGCAATCAATTACAGAGGCGATATATGGCACTTAAACGGAGGAAACGGTATATGCGGTAGTTGATCAGGATGTTCACCTTTTTACAATCTACAGAATCAATAATTATTTGCTCTTTATCTCTGCAAAAAAGTGCAAACACTGATCAAAGGTTCCATTTTAAACAGTGAAGGCAAATCCGCGTCCATCTGGCTCGTTTTCGCAGAACGGTTCGCATATGTGCATTGAACAATTACGTTGGACTTCTGCAAACGAAAACGACTTGTAGTAAAATAACGTTAACTGTAACTGTGTTAATTAAAACTTTCTGCTCTGTACTAATCAATCAATGCTCTCAATATATTGCAGCAAACCTCATTAAACGAACATCCGAACATGTCTTACGTAAATAACGTGTATTGTCTTTGAAAGATATATATACAGTAAAACTCCTCCAATGCGACACTTCAAATAGCTAATATGAACGGGCTTAGAGACAGGGGGTAGCTTAATGCAGGTCGAAAATTATACAGAAGCATCGATATGAGCTTTCCGCATTACCTTTGATCTATATTACGCTACCACCTGTCCAAAGGACCCCCATAAGTATCTTTATCGAGTGGCCGCATAAGACTGGTTTTACTGTATTTTGGTTAAACGAATAGCACGGCTTCAAAGCCAGAGCCGATTCCAGAATTACTCCAGAATTGTTGTAGAAATGACACCGTGGTGTTTTTCTCGATATATCATGAAGCACAATGACATTCTGTATGCTGCGGACTAAACGGTGGTGGACACTGTGAACACTTTTGATTTACAAGTGCAGTGTGACCATAACTGTACCATAAAAATCCGGAGATCTCGGCAAATGTTCACCTGAAGAAACTAGGATGACATTTACAAACAGCATTGATCCCAATGAAACGCTGTGTGACACAGCGTCTCATTGTGATCCATGCTGCTTGAAATTTTAGAAAAAATGGTTAAGAGAATATTTTCAAAAATCCGGAAAAATCTGGACATCTCCGGAAAAATCCGGAGAAATGGGCCACGTCACGCGAAAAGGGGCACTCGGACGTATAAAAAAGCGCCGACTCAGCTCTTTTTCAGCGCTATTATTCCAGCATATTGTCAAGAAATTTACCATTTGAAGGTAGAACATGATGTCTTCTAATATTGCAAACAGTGCAGACCCGGACCAGCCACCACGTCAGTGACGTGGCTGCTGGTCTGGGGCTACACTGTCTGCTATGTCCTAGTACCCATTTTCGCGTGACGTGGCCCAAATGTTCATTAACTATACTTGAAACCCCTGAAAACTCCAGAGTCCAACCCTTACCCGATTCGCTTGACCCTTTCCTCCATAACCAAGTTTAGACTAATCAACAAAGAAATTATCAGATGAAAAAATATAAAAAATCTAGGCACATGTGAAAGAAAAGTGCACAATAATTTGTATTTAAATCGTTTAAGAAAAAGGAGCATATTATCGTTACGATACATTTCCTACAATGTTTCCAATAGCAGCTAAGGCATTTCTGTGGAAAGAATGGTTTATATTCAGATTCAGGTGAAGTATCAAAACATGTGGACCTCGTGATCCGATTTGACATCATTTTTCGACATGAGAGCATGCCCTTGCTAAAATGTACAACTTAAACTGTCGTCATCAATTCTGTACCAGTAACTGAACTACAATTGTAAGTGCGAGCGAAAAACGAGTGTTTTATTACTGGCGATTAAAATTGTCGTGAAGTGATCATCATCTTTTTATCATGGACGATGTCAAAAGTAAAACGTTCGCCTGTTATCCGACGTCATATTCATAAACTTAGCTGCGAAATCTGCAATTTATTTTCAATGAAAACAGGGATGAATCTTATAAGTGACACTACAGCTGTTTGTTATGTAATGCTAGGATCGTTATTATTTCCAAAACTACGTGTTAGTCATCGAAAGCTGATAATCTATATGCATAAATATCCCCTATATGAAACTTGCCCACATTGAAATCCTTCCTATTATGTTGTTTTATTGAAGATAGGTTTAAAGTTAGCATTGAATATTAAAAATAGACGGAAGAGAACAGCGGTCCTCTCACTTTATTCATTTTACGTCATGCTTATCAATATAAACAAGCTGTGTTAGTGTATACAACTTTGAAGACCCTTATAACATGATCACAATACAGAGATATGGCATAATATGAGGCAGACTAAATTCAGACTTAAAGAAGCGGAACATATCCGTTTTAATATCGACAGTCAACTCATTTGATGCCCAGAAAATATGCACAGTTTGAAAATAAAAAAAATCGGGAGCAATATGAGTATTAAGAAAGAACGCAAACTGTCTATTCATCCAAAGAGGAATAAAAAGCCAAAGAGTCGAGATATCGAGAAATTTATTTGTTTAACCCTTGTCATTTCAATCGCGACCTAAGTGATATCGCCAACTAGCTAGAATCTGGATAAGATGCCGAGCGATTCGAACGAGGTTAAAAAATGAAACAGACGGGAATTTTAGCAGTCGAGAATTTTGGCAGCCTGGTAAGGTAGGGAGAAACGGTTTTATTTCATACTTGGTGTGTTCAGCCGATGATCGTAAATAAGATTTTTTGAGTTATGAACTGATTTGTGCGCAACTTTTAACAACAGCCCAGACTGGAGCAAATCACAGCTAAACCGGTAAAAACGTCAAATCATTTCAGTACTGTATCTATCAACGTGTATGCGTTCTTTCACGAAATTATACGGTTTTATAGAAATACTCTTTTAAACTTAGAAACATACGTACTCTGGTTACACAAAACCGCTCAATGATGAATATATTTCACACACGAGATTTTGCAGTCGTACATAATGGTAACAACATTCTGTAAAGTAGGACAAACTTTAATGTACTCCATTTTAGATTTTAAATGAAGTATTGAGACGCATTATCGATTTTAAATGGTATTTAACTTTGTTTCAATTTGTGATGCTGTGCGACAACCCGCATTTTCAACGAAATTCCAATTTTGAAGCAGTTTAATTAACACTTAATCTAATATGCATGTAGCTAAAAGGAGTTTAGCAGATAATTTGCACAAAAGTAATAATCTGCAAATGTATTGCCCACATTATGTCTTTCAGTGAGCCTGTCGTTTTCGAATTTGATGGTTAGACATGATGGCACAATGCATAATTGTGTTCAGTATCAAGCGTCAAATTAAAAAACAAATTACTCTTTGTTAAAAACTTCAGAAGAGTGCAATAAATACATTGGAGGATAAAGGCTGTTTTCGTTTTATAAGAAAGTTTTGCCCAAAGGGAGACATCGCTTATACTTTACTTTTCAAACTGAGATCTTGCTGCAACACAACAATATAAACATTGAATATTGTCCTTAATTGTGCTGTCATTTGACTAACATTTTATCGTCCCTTGAATAATATTTATTTCACTGGTAGACACAATTTTAGTGGCATGCCAAAACATTTTGATCGAATTAAGAAGGCGGAATATAGAGATTAAGCAAAATGTAACCTTGAGAAGTATAATGAATGATTGGTCTGAGACAAAATCAAATAAAGAATCGAAACAGGGTATAAAGTTTTTTTGTATTGGATAAGAATTATTCTCCAGGTAGAAAATATACTGTTCAAAATACTAAGCTATTTCAATTTGTATCTTAACTTTATGTTAAAACTGGTAATCAGTAAATGAGTTCAAAGTAAGCTCACTGTGCACCGGAGCCTTACAATGTCAGATTAATGGATATCCTCTATAAATCTCGTAGTACTTAAAAATGCTTCTGCTTATATAATCTGCACTTCATAAAGTAATTGATTGGCTTATTATTTCATTTACGAGGTCACGCATCATTATGTTGATCCTTTTCTCCTTTTTCTTAACTAACTCACAAGAAAAGAATCTGAGGAAAATATAAAAATCTAGTTCAAATGAAAATGCCGATTTTGAATTGAATCAATATCTGTGTAGGAAGTGGAGCATTTGCTTGATACGGGCAAAGTTATATTCCATACAAGAAGTTACAGAGGCGCTAAAAGGTGCCTACGTGGAGGAAAGGGTTAAGCCCTCATTATGAAAGAATGGTAGTATGTTTGGAAATATTTGTCATTTAAACTGAAAGCATATTGACCCGTCGTTTGATCCAGATCAAAAATTATTCATACCTAGACGATTGATTCACTAAATTATCTATTAATTTGACAATTTTAAAAATACAACAGATACACTTTTCAACAGAGGATAATTGTGGAAGCATCACATGGATTAACAAATGAACATCATTGAAACATGGACACAGTCATCTCATGATCTGTGTACTTAGCGACACAAGGAAGTGACACTTTAATTCCTCAGTGTGAATTTCGTCGACTCTTAAAATGAAAGTAGAAGTTCAAGACATTTCAGCACGTCCCGCACTTACGTATCTACTAGAACTGAGATTTCCCTCAAGCTCGAATTTTCAACTTGATTGGCAGTCAATATTTAAATTAATTGCCAAATGAATACAGGGGGAAATCAAGAAATGAGTATTTATGCTTGAGCAAACTGTTAGGATGAGAAGATTATATAAAGTAAACCTGGTTTGGTTCCGGTTTAGCGAATATAATTTTAACTATTAGTGCCAATCGTGCAAATAGCTTGATCTCAAACTTTGGTCAAGTCCTCGCTGGCAACAGTTCTTTAAAACGTAGAGATATTGCCAATCAAGCTTTGGCTTTCTTTAGCCTCTATATCGATGAAAAAAGGCAGTTCTAGATCGGATGCCGCTTTCAGAGCGTCTTATGATCTGAAACTTACATATTTTCTATGGTGCCTTTTGGCGGTCTTGGTTTTGAAAGAGTTAGTTCAGGATAAAGAATAAAAACAGGTCCAACATTAATTTTAAACCAAGTTACTCAGTGTGTGCATATCTTAAAACCGAATTCAACGAAGAGAGTTACATATAAATCTTAATGATATTTGTATGACTAAGCGAAAATCGATTAACGCGACAAAACATAAGTGCCATATTTGCCTTAGTTACACTTGCGTTATTATGGAAGTGCATCGATGAAAATACCGTTTGCCGCTTAAAAAAGTGTAGTTTAAAACATTAATGTTCATGTAAAATTAGATACGTGTAAACAAAATTAAAACAAGTGTAGACGAAAATGAAACATTCAGTGGGACGTTTATAATTGATCCCGTGTTATCCTTGTGGTCATTTATGACAGGTGAACTAAAAAACCGTGTCCGTATACTGCAAAAAATAGTCGTAACTAAATCTCAAAATGGATTGAGTCCTCATCCGACGGCGTGTTACTCGTCATAGCCGGACCTAGCACTTTGATTCATTCACCTTGAATAAAAGAATACTAGGTCAGACTAACCAGATATATATCAAATTACATCCTTTGGAATTTAGGGTGTGTCAGTACAAACTGTTCTCTCGAAAATATGCCTTAGATACGCTGTAAAGTGACCCCGGTAAAATAAACCCGGATATCCATTCTCTCGAAATTCATTTAAGGGAATAATCTCAGCAAACTAAAGAAAGAAAATGATATTATGCATAACACATTTACTTTTTGACAAGTTAAAGTATATATTTGCCAGCTTTATTAAATTTTCAGTAATTTTCGTGAAATCGTTAAATAGTTTCATTTTTTCTATCGCTATAGAACGAAATATTGTTATACAAGCTGATATGTTTGTTTTGAAAGTCTGCAATACTCTATTATAAGTGTTTGTAAACAAGTGAAGATATACATCAGCAGTATGGATGTAGACCAAGTTAAACAAAATATATGTGCCAACCTGAATGAAAACAGTATAAAGATAAGCTTTGTTGTTCGGTTAACAAGAGCATATGAGTATAATAAATGTTCAATTTAAAATGAGATGATCGATCACGCCCACTTTCACTTCACATTTCAAATTCGAAAATTGCCCTGGCTCGCATTTTGAATTTTGAATTTTGCTATTAACCCTATTCGCCCACAAAAGCGCTTTATAGCGCCTCTGTAACTGATGTGTATTGAAACAGTTTTAGGAAATGGAACCTTTGCTCTTGACAAGCAAATGCTACATTTTCTTCAATTATTGAAAACCATTGCAAAATGACCTTTTCTTTTACCCAAAGTTACATTTTTTATAGCATATTGTTTCCACGTGGATTAGTTTAAAAGTAGTTTGTGGAGGAAAGGGTTAAGTATATCGACACTTCATAAACGTGGACTGACAATGTATCTACTGAATGCAGGGACCTGATGATCTATTGGACAATGTTTTGTCTGGTAATTGGTTTTCAGGATATCGATCATTGATTTTGTATCAGACATAATGGTTCCATTAAATCGATAAACATGGTCGTCTGTAGTAGTATCTGGAGTATCTTGACAGTCGTCAATGCTACAATTATCGACAGACTAAAATGTCAAGTCGAACGCTACTGGAATTATAACGTCTCTTTTATCATTCATTTGGATCGAGAATCGGTGATAACTGTGTATTCGCTTCCATTACGTTAAAATGAAACATTACCGTTATGAAATAAGAGCTATTACCTTATAATGAGGCATCTGAACAGCTTTAAAATGGCAGTTTGAAAATGCAAGCTATATCAAATACACCTTACACAATCTACATCTTAAAGCTAATCTATCCTGTGGGGAGCACATAAATGATTATGTTAAAAAGTAGTAACAAGGTTAAGAACAAGTCGCTAAAACAGCAAAATGCTACTTCAACACCGACATAACAATCATACTAGTTCAAATTTCGGCGGGAAATGGGAAAACAATAGATAAAGATTAAGTATATGCCTGAATATATAAAAAACATTTATGCAGTAGTTAATAAAGCAATATTCCATATATACCACACCGACACCAAAACAGCTGTCAGTCAGTCATCATTTCATTTCGGTATAAATAAATCCTTATCCTGTTGCTAAAATAGTTTTCTTGTTAATGTCTGCTTGATATTTCATACTTCAAAATATGTGAAACTCGTTCACGCGCTCTAAGGCCAATATCACCTCGTCACGCCCACAAGAGTTTCACGCAAATGTAAACGAAATGATTATTTCGAAGCGATATTATTTAGAAACAGCTTGTAAATAAGATACATACTCTAATTGTATCTTCACATAATTCGTTGTACTACAAAATATGTTCTGCTACCTCATGCAATAAAATTACTGTTTGAGCGGCTCGGTGATCCGATACAAAAACAACACTGTTTTTGATTAACTAGAACGTCTGTATCCAATATGCGTGTTAAAGTTCTACATTATGATAATTGTTGATTCAATTTACGGAACAAATGTATTTTCATATAATACAGGTTATCGCGCGTTAAATATACTTATATAATTTTAGTCATTGTATAAACACATCATTTGTTATTGTCAAATTCCAACGAAAGACGACTCTATTTTCAATTCCAATACATTATTCCTGTTTGTGTTTCTAAAGTCATCAACAACATGTATGTATTCCAAAGTCACAAGCTAATCGCCGCATTTGGTATCGCATATATAGCTCTAAAAATCTTGTTCCTTTCAATAACTACCTTTATGAATGCGCTTAGCTACCCTTTGGTTTCAAACTTTCGGTTAATAGACTCGCACAATAATCTCAATGTTACTTTTGCATTAAGTCAAATGCCACATATGGATTTGTTTAACCATTCAATCGATTTATAAGATGAATTTCAGCTTTCTTGTGAGCATAGAATACAATGCGTTTCTAATTTAACGGAAATGTAAAAGACAGTTTCAAAGTGCTCTTATTGTCGAAACTCGTTATGTCGACGTTTGCAAGAATTAAGTACCGTAATTCGAACTAAAAAAATGGTCCTCCAACTTCAACTCCGTAGAGCAAGGAAGAACATATCGATATAAGGGAAATTCCATCTTTTTAAATTTCTGTACTGGGTAAAACTAGCACTGTCGCCATTGAAAAACCGGAATACACTTCCCCGTTCAAAAATATTGATCTTGAATAGTGACCTTGTACTTTGACACACATGCCTGAATCATGCGCTCTGCAACTTATCTTGCTGTGATGAACATTTATGCCGAAGCATTTCAAAATCCGTTCAGGGGTTTGAGAAATATATAGCGGATTCGAAATTTGAGGCTAACATATTTAACCTGGATTTGTGACCTTGAACTTTGACAAACATGCCTGAATCATGCGCTCTGCACCTCGTCTTATTACGGTAAACATTTGTGCCGAAACATTTCAAAATCTGAGACTAAAAAAAATGACCTTGATTTGTGACCTTGACTGAAACCAGCACGTCGTCTTGTTGTGGTGAACATTTGTGTCGAAACATTTCTCAATCCTTCAGGGGGGTTAAACGATATGGAAATTACACGAAATTTGAGGCTAACACTTTTGATTTCTGACCTTAATCTTTGAGGCACATGAATGAATCATGCACACTGCACGTCGTCTTGTTGTGGCGAACATTTGTGCCAAAGCATTTCAAATCCATGCATGCATGTAATTGCGATATAGCGTACACTCTTTTGTCTACAGACATCCGGACAGACAGACAGACACGCGGATTACAAGTAAGGGGGTATAAAAATAACATCCTAAAATAGATTTAGTCCATTGATACCCTTTCTGATAAAAAACGTTACTACGTTTTGTTGAGAAATAAAGTTTGACTTAATTATTAATCTTTGCAATAATGAGGATGCATTCATTTCCTTATCAAATGTCATTAGATCTGGAGAAGGACATATACTACAGAGATTGCAAAATAATATTGATAAATGGTAAATCTAAGGATAGCAAGCAATTAAGTTATAACCACAGGTGGTGAACATAAGAGGGCTTGTTTTCGAATGGTTTAAAACATAAATTAAACACAAATGGTATTTTTTTCGCACGCTGTCATTATTTAATTTGAACAAAGAGGAGAGATGTTTGCAATATTCAAATCTCTTAGTCTAATTATATGTTTTATCTTAAACAATAAAGAAACTGTTTTACACCATTGCACCTAATAAACGTTGGAATTCAATGTCTACTGTTCTGAAATCTTATTTTAAAAAATATAAAAATCAGAATATTTTAAAGTGAAATAAGCATGCATTACTATGAAAATAAGGTTTTTTATCGGAGTAACATGCGTGTTTTCTTTACTATTCATACATGCTAAAATGCCCACACATATTTCATGCAGGTAATTAGATCACCGACGGACCAGTTAATCGGTGTCTGATAAGGCCATAGACCCTTATATTCTCGTTGTTTGAAAAGTATTTGA
>JAULCE010364394.1:0-17500 GCA_032359355.1 Macoma nasuta | reverse complement strand
GCTCGAACATCGGTTAGGTCGAGCTAATTTCGAGAGTCCCAATGAGCTCGAGCCAACGAAGTTTGACTGTATATTGAGTGGTAGGGAGGAGCAAGAGGTCTTTATAAAGCATGTTTGACCTGCTGAAGTTTGACTGTAATTGCCAATTGTGTTGGATCTGAGATCAGGGCCCATATTCATTAAGAAACTTAAGTGTTATACTTAAGTACTTTTGTAATCTACTTTAGGCAAACTTTGTTTAGAGGCGCTAAAATGCACTTCTGTGGAGGAAAGGGTTAAAGGGTTAACCCTTTCCTATGCAGAAGCGCATTTTAGTGCCTCTCTAAGCCACTGACTTAATTATCGTAGCTACCTCTAAGGTTACTTAAATGTATAAATTTTAATAAATATTGCTTAAATAATATGCTTACTATATTGGCCGAGGCTATTTGCACGGACACTGTGTGAATAAAGTTAGTTATTCGCACGGCCGCGGTGTCTCCAGTCTATTAGGGGCACAACTGATGAGTTCCTTACAGACCTTTTAAATAAATGAATGTTTTAATATACAAAATTAAAATCTCGAAGAATGTTTTATTCCGGCAAAATTTGCATAACCGTCGAGTAAAATGTATTAGGGGACTGTAACAGGGGCGTAGCATGCACCAACAGGCATGTAGAATATTTCAGAATGTAATAGTTTGATCAAAATGAACTGAGTTGTGTTAAACACCAATTAAAACAGTGTGATTCAATCATTTTATTAGGGCGTGAAAGTTGTTGGAATTGGCAGTTAAGGAATAAAGATAATAGTTTTTGATTCCATAAGTATTTACCAAGATCTTGATGCATTTTATTTATTTGAATACAATTAATAAAGATATATAAAAAAGTACACATGTAATTAGAAGTTGATAAGTAAAAAACACAGACTTAAATAAACATTCTATGTAAGTCTATGTTAAAACTATACCTAGGCATAACATTGCCAGCATTAACATGTGTATTTTGCTCATGCAATAGTTATACATCAGTGTCAATATTTCCGTTTTTCACGCAACTTTTCAAGAAAATAATTAATACTGGCAGTAAATGCTAGACACTCATAACATTTTTGAGATAGCCCAAAAAAAAAACGTGGGAATCGAACCGGGATCGCCAGTGTGATCGAGCGAGTGACAGACCCTCTCGGCTATGGACAATATCTAATCAGTTGGAAATATTTTATCGTTCTAATTACGCGAGGGAGAAATGCCGGGATTTTGGAACTCACAATTTAATTAGTCTCCAGTTTCATAATTTCTGAATTTTGTATCCATCATTTCAGCAAATGTATGAAGCATGTTATTAATGTGTTGATATTAGATACTGGATGTGGCATGAATAACTATGCCGTGTACCTAGTCTGTTAGGTTAACTGTTGCCTTACAAATAACAGATTCTAATTTGCACGGCCGCCGTGCCAAATCATTTACTAACTATATTAGGTGAACTTAAGTATAGTTTCAATCTGCTAAGCAGAGAAACTGTACTAAAGTTTCTTTATGAATATGGACCTAGCAAGACAAGGGTTAACACTAAACTAATTTTGAAGCCTCTGGTTCATTCATTTTGAAACAAGGATTACAAGAGCCATGTAAAATGGTCATCATCCCCCCGCCAGCAAACTTTATTGACTCAGCATAGTTTGAGGATGACTATAGCCCTTTTTAAAAGATATGTTTTAATTTATAACCGTTTGTAATGCAATATGCTCCGGACAAAATGAAAAACATGAAAATATAGAAAGGGGGAATCACTAAAAAAATAATGCATGTAGAGTTATGGTTCTTATACACTGCACTCCCTTATGTCATATTGCATCCACATGTGCAGTTTCAAGTGAATATCTTCAATAGTATAGGAGTTATGGCTCATTGTATAATAAAAACCCCTTTAATAACGCCATGAAGAAGCATAGATGTCCCTAAAGACTGGTGGTAGATTAATGTAGATCAAAAATTATGCAGAAAGTATGGGAGCTTTCTGCATTACTGCTACCACCTGTCTCTAAGACTATTCATATGAGCTATTTGAAGAAGCCGCACTAGAAATATTTTTCTGTACACTTACCCACGGAGTGTGGCAGTGCTATGTGCTGATGGTTGGACTTTTGCAGCTCAAACGACTTCCGTCTCTTCAACTTCTGCTTCCGTCTGCCATCCTTTCTCTCCGCTTGCACCTGATAGGCCGGCTTGCGACAAATGTTCCCCACCTTTCCCTTCACGATTCCGTTGGTGTCTCTGTCCATGGTCAGCACCATTGGTTCCTTCTTGAATGTGGTAACTGGCTTGTTCGGCAACATGGACCTTGCCATTAGGAACTTTTTCATTTTCTCGTACTTGGCTGATCGCTGGTCTGGCAGTGGGTTTCGTATAGGTTGGGTTTGAGATGCTGTGGTTGCCCCAGTGCGAGAGGATGCCGAGTAGGGTATTTGGCGAAATTCAGTAGGAGCCAAATTAGATGCATGTTGACCTGGTGATGGTTGTGTCACTTGCCCAGGAGGGAGTGGGGTTATTGATGTTGAAGCTGAAGCCGTTAAGATGGCCTGGGTGGACGGCTTTGGTAGCAGAGGAACTGACCTGGAACTAGTTGGCATATAGGAAGCACTGGTTGATGATGTTGGCAACTGACTGTTGAAGATTGGTACCGAGTGTGGCTTAATAGTACTTGTCAAGGACTGTATAGCTGGACTCGTTACTTGTGGAGAGCTGACCAGACCTGTGCCTCTAGTATCATTAGATACTTTCACTACTTGTGGAATGAAGCTTGCTGTTACTGCAGCTGGCGAGGAAGACATTAGATGTTGTCGTAAGGCAGATACTGCAGCTGGAGATGCTGGTTGTTGCTGTACTAGAGATCCTAGATGCTGCTGCTGCAGTAACTGTGTCTGGGCAGCTAGGGGAGATACCAGCTGCTGTCGTAATACAGTCTGCTCAGTCTGGGCAGGGGAGGAAAGCTGCTGCCGTAGCACAGTCTGCTCAGCCTGGGCAGGGGAGGAAAGCTGCTGTCGTAGCAGCTGCGTGTGAGCATCTAAGGATGATACTAGCTGCGGCTTATGTACATTTTGCTGAGACTGAACAGAGGAGAGCTGCTGCTGTAGTAATGAAGTGAGACATGCTACTGAAGATACTGGTGGTGACTGGAGAATGGCTGCATGTGGTGGGGAGAACATCTGAGGCTGGAATACAGGTGAGAAAGATGGTGGTGATGAGATGGAAGGATGCTGGAAGAGCGGGGTCTGCAATGACAGAGAGACTGTCTGCTGCTGGAACAGTGGAGTCTGAAGAGTTGATGCAGAGATCATAGGCTGCTGGAGTATGGACGTCTCTGACGGAAGATTGGCAACATTCAGTCCCAGCATTGCTTGGGCTCCTGTTAAGGTATGAAGCCCAGTCTGGGCAAACTGTGGAAACGGACTTCTCTGTGAACTCTGCTGCTGCACTGCTGACTGTAAAAGCAGAGGCGGTTTGTTCACCAGCTGAAGTGTTGGTTGTACTAAATTAATATTCTTATCTGACACAAATCCCTGGCCACCTGGAGAAACCTTGGGTTGAATATGTCTAGCTGCAACGGGAGGAGATGCCATAGCAGATGAAACATTTGAACGGGAATTTGGAAGTATATTTTTCTGAGATGATACAGGCTGTGCTTCTCTGATCTGTCCTTTAACTGAATTGTTGGTAAAAGCAAGAGTCTTCAAATAGTTGGATGCTACACTAGCAGATTTCTCAATCCTCTCTCTCACCTGGGCTTCTGTTCTATCCTTCTTCTTGGCTATCACTACTCCTCCCATGTACTCAGCACGCAGTGGAAACATGCCTGTAGGAGCTTGGCTTACTGAAGCACTGCTTGTTGCTGATGCTGCTATGTTTCTTAAACTACCTTCATTTCCTGCCAAGATGTTCGGAAGATTTCCATGTGCTGCCTTTGTTGAATCCACTATCTGTATTTGTTCTGAAACTGGTTTACCTTTTAGTCTAGCAGCAAGAATTTGAGATACAGTTTGAAAGGGCTTGATACTCTTCACCAAATCACTGCTGTTTTCTTTAGTACTGTTTACTATGCTATCTGTAGTGTCTTGAGAATTTGCAATTTTCACACCAGATTCTGATTTACCAGTAGGTGACTTAAATGTTTCAAATTCATTTGTATCTAATGATCGGCCAACATAACCGTTCTCAGTCTTTTGCCACAGGAAACTTTTGTTTAATTTAGGATTTTTTATTATAACTTTATGACCATCTTTTAACAACTGGAGAACAGCCTTGGGTATATCCTGTGAGGGTAGTCCCACACCAACAGCATTGCTGTTTATAGGGCTTTTCACCTGAGAAACAGTCTTTGGGTCTTCTTTCTGCCTTTCTTCAATTGAATTAGTTTTAGTCAAAAGTTTGTGCAAAGAAGGAGTGATTTCATTAGTCACTGCTTTATGTGTATTATGTTGAGGGTTGCCTCTATGAGTATGTCCAAGATTACTCGCACTGTTCGAGTTTGGTTTATGCAGGTCACTTTCTTTGCCTTCCATCCGACTTCTGGACATATCATCAACCTTTTCACTGAGATTTCCCTTGATGTTTTTCTCAAAATATTTCTCATGACTATTTGTTAAACTCGAATGTTTTAAATGATCTTTATCAAAATAACTCTGCTTTACTTTCTGCAAACCTAATTGGTTACTAGAAATTCCAGGAATTCCTTTCTGCACACCTCCAGGATTACTAGAATGTCCGGGGTTATCTTTCTGATCACTACCTGGATATCTAGAATGTCCTGGATTATCTTTCTGCATACCTATTGGATTGTTAGAATGTCCTGGATTATCTTTCTGCACACCTATTTGATTATCAAAATGTCCTGCATTATCTTTCTGTAAACATCCTGAATAACTAGAATGTCCCGGATTATCTTTCTGCACACCCACTGGATTACTAGAATTACTAGTATAAACTTTATCGATACCTATTGAATTACTAGAATGTTCAGGGATATCTTTCTTTATATCATTATGCACATCATTAAGATCATCTTTGTTTCTTGCATTTTCATCATTTTTTACATGTTCAATATCTAGTTCATCTGTCTTGCAATGATGCCTTTGTTTATTTAAACAGTCCTTTGCTCGGCTAGTCTCTGAAAATGTAATAAGCTTTCCAGTGGCTTTATCAATAAGCAATCCAGTCAATGGGTCCAGGATCTCTCCAGCAGATTCATCACTTGATACGGTTTCTTTAAAGGACTTGTCCATTTCCATTGTGTTGTGTACATCTGAATCTTCTCTGCCATTAACCATGGGTTCTTTATTATTTTTTTCTGTAGATTCAGTTACTTCCATTTCCGTATTTGATTTTGCATCCTTCTTTTCTGGTCTGCACTTGCTTTCCTCAATAACTTTATTTTCAATATTTTCAGAATCTTTTTCAGTAAGAGATTCATTACTTGTCTCCCTGCATAATTTCCTATGTCTGCCTTGTCCACTTTTACTTTCACTGTTTGGGGATTTAAAGTCTGATTCACCTGTACTATGGTCATTCTCTCCTACAAAATTGTCAAGCCCATTACAAAGTTTCTTTCTATCTTTGTCAATATGTGGAGTTCCCCCCTCACTTTTTCTTTTACCCAACTCAATATTTTCCAAAGATCGACGTTCTTCACCTTCAGCAGATGCAACTGCTTTAGCAGAGTCGGTATCAGTCGATGGTCTCTTTCTTGGTCTACCTCTCCCCCTTCCTACTGCGTTAACCTTCTCTGAATCACTGTCTGATTCACTGCTCTCTTTTTTCATTTCAATCAAGCGCAATTCTCTAGATTTCCGTCTCATTTCTCTGTCCGATAACTTTGGTGTATCTGGACTGGTCACAGAATCTTTTCTAGGTCTGCCCCTGCCTCTCTTTCCATGCTCAGGATTGTTATGTTTTAAACCGGGTGTAATATTGGTTGTATTTTGGGCATCTTTTTCCGCATCTATGGATTTCTTCAATGGTGTACGACCTCTCCTTTTCGCCTTGGTTCCTTTCATAGCTTCAGTTTTTAACCTCTTCTTCTCAACTTCAAGTGCAACTCTCTGATTTATAGTAGTACCTCTGAGAGATGACCTCTGGTTACTTGTTGCCTCTTTATCAACTGATTCAGAACCATCACTGTATGCCTCGTCATTGTCTAGCTTACCAATCTTCTGCAGTTTTAACAACCTTCTCTTGTGTCTCATCAGTTTCACCTGTTTTCTAGTTTTAGATAGGCACACAGAAAATTCCCCGTCACTTTCATTTGCTTCTTCTTCTTCACTAGAACTCACACAGAAGGTACAATTCTGAACATGGGCCTTGTAGCTTGTCTCAGTTCTGTACGACCGTCTGCACATGGGACATTTAAATGGTCCTTTATCTCCTGGACAGCTCTTGGCAATGCTTTCTTCCTTGATCTTCTTTGAAATGGGATCTAACACTGGAAGCATCGAGACTGCACCCGGATTGTCTCCAGAACCCCCTGTCAACATTCTAAGCTTTTCTGAATTTCCAGCTCTAGCCAAGAAAGTTGCTGTGTCATCTTTCCTTACAGGATAAACAATACTTTTACGCAAGGGATAAATCTTTAATGGTGATCTTTGAAGGAACCTCCTTTTTCTTTCTAATCTTTGTGCCAATTTTGGTTCAAAGATTTTTATAGGGGAAGGTGTTTTTGGAGGTGAGTTCTTAATTTTCTCAACTTCATCACAAGTTCCAAGACCCAAACCTCTTAAAACTTCATGTTTTTCTGTACTATTCCTTTCATCTTCCACTTTTTCTTTTACAAGGTCTTCATCAGTACTTTGTATCACATCAGCTTTACAAATGTTAACAGAATCCTCAACAGCACTGCCGATAGCTTCATCCTCATCTGAGAGGTTTTGTGTACTTTCAGTATCACTCTTCGGGTTTGCTGTAAAGTCATCTTCAATTTCTTTTTCACATGTCATGTCTCCTGCGTTTTCAACCTCTTCTAAAGTTTCTACTGAATTGTCAACTTTCTCATCAACTATTTCTGGAGAACTTCTATCTAAATTCAAACCTAAATACTTGACTGCCCTAGTATTTCCATTTTCTTCTTCTTCAATAACAGATATACAATTTAAAAGAATATCCCTCTCCACAGAATCACCATTTAAACTCGATTCTGAAAATATTTGTGTCAACTCTGCCTTCATTTCAGATGGATTTAAAACTTGTTGAATTTTATCACCATCGATTTCATCACTATCACTTTTGTTATCTGTTTGTGCATCACTTTTGTTATCTGTTTGGGCATCACTTTTGTTATCTGTTTGGGCATCACTTCTATCATCCATTTGGGTATTACTTTCACTAAACTTTTCTGAATTGTCAATACTAGAGTTCAGATTTTCTTCTATTTCAGTGTCAATTTCTGCAGGTTGCATATTACAGATGGCAATGTCTTCCACACCCTGTGAGGGATCATTATCAGTTAAATGAAGATCTTTGTGCATAGTGTCACCCCTGTTTTCAGATTCAACTGGTTCCGAAATGCTACAAGTGATTTCTTTCACACTGGTATTTTGTTCTGAGTGTTCTTTATCTTGCTCAGATTCAGATTCATGACTGTCATCTATCTCATAGAGAAGTTCCAAATCACTGTCATCTTCAATAATTGAATCAAAGTCTTCCATCTTATCCTTATCTTCCTCTAACTGCTTACTGTCTGGTCTAGATTCACTTAAGCTTAGTTCAATTGTATCTTCTTCTTTATTACCAGGTTCAGTTAAATCAATTACATCAGTTTCTTGTGTATTGACAGATTGGATCTCTGCAACAAAGTCTTCAGCCAACTGTTTATCCACTACAGATATGTCAGAATTTTCATCTATTTGACCAGCATCACTCTTCTCAACATCTTCGACCTGCATTGCCTCTTTGTCTTCAACCTCTTCTTCAGTTTTATCATTTGTAGCTTTGATCTTTGTAGATCTGTTTAACCTAATATTTCTTGTCATTTCTGAACCTCTGCCACTCGACAAGGACTCTCTGTCAATCTGGGGGACAAATGGACTATCAGATCTTTCTTCCCCTTCATAATTCATAATCAAACAATCTGTATCATTTTCAAAACCCATATCCTGGTTAGCATTAATTTGGTCTTCATTTTCTGTCTCCATATCAACTTCAGAACCACCACAAGCATCTAAATTGCTGTTCTCACCCTCAATAGTTTCAGACATCTGTGTCATGCTCTCAGAAGAGCTCTGACTCTCTAGCACTTCCTGCACTATCTTAATTGCTTCTTCTTCTGACAGACTCTCGCCACTCTCTGTCATCACAACAATTGTCTCCTGAGTTTCACCAGTTTCATCAGTGAGACAGAGATTGACACTGGAGGTCTCATTGTCAATGTCTGTTACAACTTCACTGTCCTCTTGACTTGTAACACATGCAAAATCTATATCAATGCCTGTCTCAACTTTACCACTTCTAACTTCAGGTGCAGCTTCAGTTGGTTCTACATCAGCAGACACCTCTGATTCACTTATCTTGGTTATATCCTGCATGCTGTCGCTGCCATGGAAAATTGTTAGTGGTGATGAACAGTCCACTGGAGTCGGTTCAGGTGACATGAGTGAACTAGATATTGCTACAGGATTCTTCAGAATAGACGTCATTGGCTTGCTGTTAATGTGTTCAGAAATGTTTGGTAAACAAGTTGCAGACACTTCCAAAGCAGCAGACTTTTTTACAGATATACTGTTGGACAAGCGGATTTCTTTATCAACAGAGAGGGACCTTGCCCTGGACAGCATGCGCATTGGTGGGGAAAATGGTCTTTCTGAAAGTTTGTTTGATAGAGACAGTCCAAATGGTGATTCTGGTCTTGGGACTGACCATGACTTCTGATTGTCTACAGTGTCCACCGACTGAGCTCTTTGTTGCCTGGCAACTGGGGATGCTGACCTAGACAGGCAAACAGGTGAACATCTCTCTACAGATGGACTCCCAAGTGTTCTTTGCTTAGAGTCAGTCTTGCTACTTTTTGCAGCTGCTCTGTTCAATCGATCTGCAATTTTAAGAAGTTTAAAATCATCATCTTCAACATTCTCACTGCTCCATCGACTAGGACTGGTGTACTTGCTGGGATCTTTAATGTTCAACATTTTCAGAGTTTGGGGAGACAAGAAACTCAGATCTGGCTGACCTCTCGTGTCCACTGTCTTTTCTTTAGGCCTGGGCCATGATGAGCTCAGACTTTCAGATTGCAATTTGTCCTTGTGATCATGCGATGAGATTCCACTGAAGCTTGCTCTTCTAGACTTCCTATTCTCCAGCCCCTTTTCACTTGTCACCTTGCTTTCCTGCATACTTTCACTTAATAATCCTACATCCTCCTTGTCCGTGCTCAAAGCTTCTGGGCTGAGCATCTGGCAGTCTTCAGTCGCTGACAGAGTTGCAGAAGAATCACACGTGGCTATTGTCAAGTCCACAACATCCTCCACACTTTTCCCACATACTGCAGGGCTGCTTATTCCAAAGCTAGAGAGATCTAGGGTGGACAGAGGGACGTAATCCGGGTGGTTTGTGTCATGCACGATTCGCATGTCCTTGATGGTCACTGTCGGGGATTTCATTTGTTCTGGACGGACTTCAATCACACGACAGGTGTACACACATCGGCGCCTGGCATCTTTGGTACTCCAGTATATGCGAGTTGATCTGTAATGAAATAAGCAGATAGTCAAATATTGGGCTACAGATAAACACACGTAAATGATACATCTTTAAAACATAAATTGGGTCACGTCACGCGAAAAAGGGACACTTGGACATAGCAAACAGTGTAGCCCTGACCAGTGGCCATATCAGTGATGTGGTGGCTGGTCAGGGTCTGCACTGTTTTCAATCTTAGAAGACATCCAATTCTACCTTTAAATGAATACATATGGTAAAACCCGTGGCTAGATGCTGGAATAATAGCGCTGAAAAAAAGCCGAGTCAGCGCATTTTTTATATGTCCGATGGCCTCTTTTCCTGTGATGTCAGCCAATTTTTCTTTACAAACCTCTTCCCTGCGATCACTTGTTAGCATTTTTTTAAATAAGAATTCTAACAAGTGACCACAACAGTGGGTTAATTAAAGTAAAAAGGATTATAGCATCTTCAATTTGAACGTCATCTCCAGCACCGACGTAAATGACATTTTCCAAACTTGCAGGCAAATGTGAAGTATAACTAGCAACCTCATTCAAGTTGATTCTTACAATGATATGGATGACAAGATAATTGATTAGTCCTTTACTCACTATTTTATCTTTAGACTCGTTCACAATGAAAGTACATGATGAATATGAAGATGATCTAGAAGAAAGGAAATAGTCAATTTTGAATGGCTATGAAAACAATGTGGAAAATGGAGCATTATGAGCAAATGCTCCATTTCCCACAATGTTTTCAAAGGTTATATTATACAGAGGCCTCAAAAAGCACCATACAGAGTAAAGGGTTTAACACAATTTCTCTACCTACTTGAACACCCTGTCTGTACTACCCAACTGACTAAAAAAGTTAAATAATTTTCTTTAGTATTCCGTTCGTTTGATACCTGAAGTTTCTCTGTGAAATAGTTAGTGTAAACACAGCACGATTGTAAACACAGCATGATTGCAAGTATAGATCTAGATCTAGACTCAACATTCACAATGCGTCTGATCAGGGTCTACACTTTTGACATTCCGCAGAATCCGTTATGCTTTGTCCTCCATCAATGCAAAAACTTTAGCAGATCCTTATCAAATGCTCCATTAAACCTTCTTGGGGCCCACTTTAAAACTGCCAGATCTGACTACTTTAACCTTTAAGACGATAAGAACAATTGTCAACTGCTTAAACTCTTGTCTGCAGCATTTTTCAAACATTATCCCATTTGCTTCAAACTTGGTGAAACAATTGTCTGGATGTCAAACAGCTTGGATCCAGATAAGAAGCCGAGTTACTCAGTGTCTGATCTGGATCCCAGTTGTTTGCGAAAAGTAAGCATTGTGACCAAATATTGCGACAAGCATATCAAGGGTAAAGATCCAATATTGTAATGATATGATTAACATCTAGATAAATCAATCAACTTTGACTTTTCTAAATTTTTTAACACGGGAATGAAATTTGTTGCAAAAGAGTGAAGTCCCCTAATCAGATGCAACCTTAAAAGGTGGGGTCTGATACGAGATTGCACTTGTTTTCTTCCCAATGGTGCTTTTAAGTAACTACGGGGCCAAAAGGACTGATCTAGGTCTGTACTCTATGTTCCCCTGTAAGGCTTGTTTCTTGCAGAATGTGTTAAAAGTTGTTATGTGGGTCCCACTTACATGAAGTCTACAGGCTGTAAGCACTTTGGCTTGTCAGACAGGTCTGTGAGTCTACCAAGACTTTCAACGCAGCAGGATCCTGAAAAGTATAACAGGGTGATAATGCGATGGTAATTCAATTATTTCAGCCTTGTTACAAGCCAATCCCGTTCAACAATATAATCAAAATTAACCGGAGACAGAGCAATGTCGCAACATTTTTCTCCAGACCTGTTAATCCCGGCGAGTTTCTAAATGCCTGCATACAACGCGACGGCGTAATGTTGTGAGCAAGGCAAACACCGGCGACTGGAATGCATGCACACAAAATATAACTTGCGAACTGGGAAGCATACCACAGCGCGTCAAAGTCTTTGATGTGATGAGATGTTTGTGAAACGTGTCACTTACCCCAAGATTTTTCGAATGTTCAACTGTCTGTCATACTAAGCAAACACGCTGTCTGTTTTGTTGTATTGTCTATGTAAGTTGATAGTGTCCCTGATTGCGCCATCTTGCGTAAGGGTACTCATGGCGCGAGTGTATCCTCAAAGTTGCGTACCGAACGGGGAACAAATTAAATTTTACCGGTGTTTACTCCGATTTACTCCGGTTCATTTGCGTTTATGTTTGGCGTACAAACCGGTTCAATACTATCAGAAACCGTATGATGCGCTTTATAAAGCGCATCATACGGTTGTTGATAGTTTTGAACCTGCTCGTACACCATATCCATCGAAAAAGGTTATATCGACGCGATTCGCCTCTGCGTCGGTTCCGGTTCCGGTTTCAATTTAATTAGTTTCAGTACCGTACTCATGGCTGTGGTGTTTCCTCTACGGTGCGTACCTGCTCGGTTAAAGCTCGGTAGTTGGCTGGTATAAAACCACCGATTCATTGAGTAGTTTTACTGGCAAAGAAAGCGCTAAGTGCAAGGTGTTTTTGGCAGCACGTCTGAGGATTTGTAGTGAGATTTCATTGAAGACTTGCTAATTTGGTTACCTACTGGCAGACATATTGACTTTGTTAACGATGCTGGATTCTTAATTGTGGAACTTTTCCAAAGCGCGCCGCAGTGGTAATTGGCTAAATGAGTTTTATTGTTTCTTCGGCTAAGCCCGACATGTGTGAATCACCTTTAAACAAATATTTCAACATTAGCGCAATAAAAATGAACTAATATCAGAACTATTTTGTTTAACGGCGGATTGGTTTTATTCTTCCGCGAGAGGCAGGAAGACGCGGTATAAAATGAGTAAGTCGACTGATATGCGCTGACTGCTATATAAAGGGTAGTATTATTTCATTTTTTTCAACGATTGTAATGGGTTTAGTAGGATGGGTGATAACAGAGATTACTGTGCACTTTTGTGTTCGCGTATAAAACTACCGACACCATATTTTCCAATCATTTTAAGATAAACCCGGAGAAGCGCTACCTCAACTTATCAGCTTGTTTTGTTCATTGCCTTAATAGCCGGTACTAGTTTCTGCAGTGTAATATATTTAAGTAAGGATTATGTTCGAACGACAAATTGCATATTTAGCATAGACAGGCCAAATTTATTATGATTTGACATACGAGGAGTTAGGATAGACGCATTCATAAGGATATAATAGACAACTTAAGACTTCAGAAGCACTTTTTTGGGCCTGAAATATATCTTAACCATTATAATAAAGTACCATAAGATAGGACGTACATATTTACAGCCATAAATTTGAGTGTCTATTTTGGAGTGCTCGTTTTTGTGAGACAGGATTTAACTTATTCAATACACGTCCATGACGCTGCAACATAGGATGTCAAGCAAAACCAAATATAAATGTCACGTGATCTAAGCGATCCTTCGATATGGAACTCAATAGCTAATAGTGGTGATAAGAATGTGATATGTCATATTGTGATATGTCATATGAAATAAATTACTGAAAAACGTTGGAGTTTTAACGAAGTGAAGTTCTCATGCAAAGAAAGTGTGTATTTAAGGTACAGAATGGGATGATCACCAAATTTGTGACGGGATTAACATGGAATACGCCGAATAGTTTCAAGTAAGTCACGCAGAGGCAAGACATGTTAAGGTTTCGTTTAATTGCTCCTGAAATTGTTTTGCAGATTTAAACAGAAAATAATAAGTTCCCACTTTTGTGCTTTGAAAATTGCCAAGTTTTTCGGGCGCTCTCGCTTAACGCTTCACTTCATATATACGGGTTTCTTGTAAACAACGGAGACCCAGATCAGAAGCTAATGCAAAAGCTGTCTGATCAGGGTATAAACTGCTTGCTTGCTTGAATATGTTTGTAATATGGAATGTTTTATAGGGAAAATGCCATTATTGAATGGTATTGAAATAATTGTAAGAAATGGAACATTTGCTCGTTTCGAGCAATTGCTCCATTTCTTACAATGTTTTCAAAAGGCATAAATCATTTAGAGCTAAAAGGCGCTTCTGTTGAGGTAAAGGTTGATACAAGTAATCATGCAGTAAAATGTTAAACTGCAAGGCCATTTTGGTGTCTTTAGTTCAAAACAGTTCGGAATTTGCGTTGTCTATTCTTTATAAAACGCTTAGCATTAAGTATCCAATCCGGTCCAGACTGCACCTAGATAGATTTAGGATAGAGCCTTTAGAACCAAGGATAAGGCGATGTTTTAACCCTTTCACTGCCATAGGCGACTCAAGTCGACATCATGTAAACAAGTGAAGTCGCAGATCAGACACCGCCTTAGAAGGCGACATCTGACCAGGAACGCCATCACTTTTATGCGATATAAATTTAGTCCAAATATTAGGACTTCGGAAAAGTCAAAGTAAATACATTTTTTTCGGTTAATTATTTCATTAAAGAATTTGATCCAAAACCGGTAACAACCGACGATTTTAAATTTGGCGGTGAAAGGGTTAAATGCCTTACCTGGATGTTCAAGTCAAGAAAACCATTATTTCTATTCAGTGAATTATCTGAACAACAAACAATCAAATAATGATGACTCTGTGTTGTCCTCCGCTCATTGTTTGGTGGCCATTTGCTGTATAAGGCCCATGCTCCGATTACAATGTCAATGTCTTCTTAATATATTTATTGAACTTTGAGTCGCCCCTTGTACTGCAAGAGCTCAAACCGCTTGAGTTTCAGAGTTGAAGATGACGGTGCGAATTGCTGACCAAGGCTCTTTATTCTCCACCAAACCTTGTCACGTGACCATTCAAACGAATTGTATCGAATCGGCGATTATTTTGAATGGTCAGAAGATTGATAGAGAAATAATGAAAATGGTTTAGACGGCTTCAAAGGTTATTTGTTTAACCAATATGCTATTTAAAACCCTTCCACCCGGAGAGAATCTGATGAAATGAGTGAATATCTAATAAATGAAACCTGCCTTTTTTAATTGTTGAGCAAGTCATTGCAGGAAATGAAGCAGTTGCCCGTAACTTGGTCGTAACGAGCAAATGCTCCATTTCCCTCGATGTTTTCAATAGTTGTCTGCTTCAGAGGCGCCAAAAAGGCGCTTCTGTGGAGTATAGAACGACATCGTGTGTGTGTTTTGTACTGATAGACTTGCTCATTAACGATTCATGACAGGCCAAATACCATTGACTTCATCCGACCTCTTGGGCACTACAATTCAGAGACCACTCCAAACAAAAATGCTGTTTAAATGTTTGTTGGTCTTTTGGCTTTGCCTGACATCCGATACCCACCCAACGTCTTTGTGGGGAGAAAAATGGTTGTTGAATCGCCTTCACTCTGATTAAATGGCCGTGCTAGGTTTCATTAAACTCGCTGTCAGTCATTTTGACAACATGGGCTGATTTTACACGTTTCTTCTTCTGATAACATTCAAAGCCTGACGATCTTCAGTTAGCCTCAAAGAAAAGAACATACCTTGTGCTATATCTTTAAAATCAGGAGATCTCAATGGCGAAAAATTCTTGATACAATTAAAACTGATGTCGGTGAAAGATTAACAAGTACTAGAGTGGTAGAAAGGGACCGGAATAGGGATTAATTAAGGAACACCGGGGCAGTCCCTGGGTGTCCCCTACAACAGGGGCCACACGCCATTTTGCACCTGGAGAAAACTTAGAGCGATCACTCGTCTTTTACAACAGAGGGTAACGGTTGATTAATGCACAATACATTCATAGCAAAATATTCAGAACACAAACATAGTTTGGAATCTTAGTGGCTGCCACTTTGTCATATAGCTATTATAACGTATTCATATTTTAGCTCCTAAGGAGCTCCTAATTTTCAAACGCAGATTTCTCTATTTTTACCCACAATACTTCAATGAAACTTTGCATGCCTGTGAAAAACGTAGTTTTTCACAAGCATGCAAAAATTCATTGAAGTATAATTGAAAATAAATTAAAAATATGCATTTGAAATTTTCACTTAAGTTTGAGATTTTCCTTAGGAGCTTTATGAATACGGCCCCTGGCATTGGATTCCATCAGGAATGGGGTGTCCAGAGTGAATGATATAAGTTTGTGTAACTTGTTACACAATAGACCTAAAATAAAGTTGTATATACAGTCTGGACTCGATAGTACGAATTTGCCGACACCTAAGAGTTTTTTCGAACTACCGGAATTTCGATGTATGGGACTACACCATATCGATGGCTTGTTCCAAAACCATTGTAACTCCTTCACATTTGTGAAGGAGTTACAATGGTTTTGCACCAAGCCATTGATAAAGAGGTTATATGTATACTTGTATGTAGGCTATCTTAGTGTAATTGCAAATATTATTCACCTTGTGAGCACGGGTGTTATACGTCATTGTATTTCTTTGCAATATCATTCAAAAATATATATAATTGTTCACAGGATATTCCCTGATGAACAAATATGTACGTTTGTGCGAAAATACTCAACTAAATGACCCCTAAAACTAAACGAAACGCATTACAATTTGGTTGAGTACCTTTTATTTGCAAGTAAGCAAAATCTGAGTACGAAACTAGTCTGAATCAAGTATACCGGTACATGGAGTATTGTCTTTCTTTAATTTTGACACGTGAGTTGACAGGGTGCGGATGTGAATAATATAATCCATATCTATTTAATTGTCAATCTTTATTTAAATAAATTTGACGACACTAGCTACTGGCGATACTAGTATTTTGCCTTGAATATACAAGTACATAAGATCACTCTAGTCGCCATACTAACTCCACACAGGCATTTATAAGTGACACTGGAAATGAAAGAAAACTCAATCCAAATTAACGTTTACACTTAAAAATTGCAATGTGGGATTTCTTTTTCTGTTTGGCTAACAGAGTCCTGAATAAAACGTCTGTAGTATCGGTATCTATAATGCTGTTGTTTCTCGGGCGATTAGCACAAACTCAAATTTTCACACCTCACCACTCATCTGTACTTGTAAACAAAAGACAGGTGCTGGGGAGGATTGGTAAAGGTGTGAAACACATGATTTCGAATGATATCTGGTCAGAGTTGCATGAAATTCATGCACACAGGTCTGTAAATTGTAAAACCCTTTTGAACCAGTGGGATTTTTGAACCTGTGGATTTCGTACCAGCCAGATATGAAATACAGGCAGAATAAACAAGACCAAGGAATGGTTATGAAGGATTGAATTTTTCGAAGAATCGGTATTCGAATGACCGGGTCCAGACTGTATATACCCATTGAGACATATATACTACATGTATTTTTTTTTATAGGAGCCCTATCTCTTTTATAAAAAGGATCATATGCTTTTGCAAATAGTGTAGACCTAGACCCATTGTGGTGTCTCCTACATGGGATCCAGACAACAGTCAGCACATTGATATTGTCTTCAACCATTAACAATTGTGCAAAGCTTAACAAAACTACCACTTTTAAAAACAGAAACAAATTCTGGCCTGGCTTTCACAAAGTGTCTTGATTCGAGATCATGCTCATACTCAAGATTTCAATCTCAGGTATTGACTTCAATTTTATTTCTACTACATGAACACTATAATGTTGTCTGCCAGTGAAACATGGAATGTTTCACTGGCAGACAAAATTGTAGTGCAGTGGCAAACAAATTGAATGAGATATCCAATGTTGAAATTTTGAGTTTGAACACGTTCTTGATTCGAGTAACTTAGTGAAAGCCGGGCCTGGTCTAAGTTCACATGTTTAGAGAAG
>JAULCE010364283.1:0-10240 GCA_032359355.1 Macoma nasuta | reverse complement strand
GAAAATAATCATGAATTACTATTCATTTGAGATAACAATTTATCCACGAAAATTACCCAGCATGCAAAGAGTTAAATATTTTTCCGTTTCATCAGAGGCTTTCATTGTTTCATTGCCGGCGAGTCTAAAAATAGAATATTAGGTAAAGTGTTAACCTATTGTATGTGGATTTCAATATTTAAATCCTCTCATTATGAACATACCTAAAAAACAAACTAACAAATATATACATTTATGATTTTATGACAAACTGTGTAGATCCTGATCAGAGAGCCCTTATTTGAACCCTATGAGTTGGGTTAAGCCTTCACAGATGCATCTGTTTCCTGCACCTAACTGAAAATTGACTGAGATATTTGGGAAATGTATGATGTGAATATTTGTTAATTATTTATTTTTTATGTTGCCTTTATTATCATTTTATTTTGGAAATTCTTTTAGATACTGATTGATGTTTGCCATTTATCTGACCCTGCTTCTTTGTTATCATTTATTAATATTATCCAACAAAAACAACTATTACGGTAATAACTGTAAGTCTTTGACTAGCAGGGGGTCTACACTGTTTGTATCTGAGTTCAATCATTTTGAACAGAAGATTAATTGGCAAAATCTGTGAGTCAGACTTTGAATTACAGTAACTCCTCAGGATGGTCAAAAACTTAGAGACACTGCGTAGTAATTAACCCCTTCACTGCCAGGCAGGTAGTGCACATTCGCAATATTTGCTCTACTTCCGGTTTAGACTTAACACGTCCCTTTGACCTTTGATAAAACCATTGACTGAGGGTCAAACAGCTTGAATCCAAATGAGACGCAGAGTTACTCGGCGTTTCATTCAGATCAAAGCTGTCCGCGTATGTTACTAAACTAGGGGTAAGGCAGTGAACGGTTAAAGGTAAAAGTTGTTACAAGAAAGAATTGTATGAATAATCAATGAGCGATAGTTTTCATAAGCTTCCAAAATATGACTAAAAACTGGTATCCCTGGGATTTGTCTGTTATTTTAGGCCAGTTAAGCTACCTATCCAGGGACCGCTCCTGATGCACCCACCTGCTGAGGACAATTACGGCACTGACGCTTGCTCCATTCTCTGCCTTTCTACCACGCCTACTGTGGTTGTCATGACAACCAACGAGGGACGGCTACATCACTGTCTACTTCTGCCAAAAGACCCGGAAGACTCCACATTACTAGTAATATTTGGAAGTTTGTTTACTCTGTAATTGTGGGAAACAAGTTTCTTTATCATTTGCAAACAGTGTTATACCCAGATCAGATGCTTTCTGCATTATCTTTGTCCTGCATTTATCTATCATGGTATATCCTTTGAAAGACCGACAATTGTTGTCTGCGATATTTTCGTCTGCAATTTTTGTCATCTGCTCATATTAACAAATATTTAACTTTCTTTGGTAAAATAAGTTCAATATGAGTGTCAAATGGAACTTGATCAGACGCTGAGTAACTCGGCGTCTGATCAATCTCTAAGCTATTTGCAAAGGTCACTACACTTACGGTGACGTTTTAGTCTTCCAAAGGTTATATCATTTAAAACTGAAAATACTTTTTGATTCCTATTGTGAAAAGTATATGAAATGTTTGATAAACACCTATATTGGAGAAATAAGATGATTCACGGTAGCAGTTGATGTCAATTTATCAGCATTTGCGAAATATAAAAGCTAAATTATTATTTATCTGGAAAACTTTAGATATTATTCATCGACACTAGAACACATTTATATTGTCTATAGAGGGAATATCCGCATAACAATTGAAAATATTATGGAAAATGAAGCAGTTGCTAGAAATGAGCTAATGCTCCATATACTACAATATTTTCAATTCAATTTAAAAATGGCACTTTACTTTTGCATGGATATTCATTCTTTTCTTCAAAATCTAAAAATAGCATATGGCGGAAAGAGTTAAAGGCTTTTTCATGTCACTTCAGGGGCCGTATTCATAAAGCTTTTAAAGAAAATCTCATACTGCAGTAAAAAATTCAAATACAGATTTCTCTCTTGTTACCCACAATACTTCAAGAAAACTTTGCAAGCTTGTGAAAAACTATGTTTTTCACAAGCATGCAAAGTTTCATTGAAGTATAATCGAAATTGAATTAGAAATCTGCATTTTAAATTTTCACTTAAGTTTGAGATTTTCCTTAGGAGCGTTATGAAATCGGCCCCTGAACTTATTTTTGCAGTCTGAATCTTCCTACCGTAGTACATCTGAGGACACCTGTCAGTACCACATTCCAGATGACACGCTGCTGTACGTGTATGAGACCGTGGAGCTGGAACTGGCGCTGGCCACGCCCCACTTCCCCGACAGCCCTACACAGGAGGAGATTTTCACCGGCCCCAGACGGGTGACCAAAGGTGGGTCCGGAAAGCGTAGCAGTCAAACCCGTATCAATGGCATTCTTTCCTCAACCCTATACTCCATATTAGCCATAATATGGTGTCTGGGAGTTTGTGTTACATCGCAGTTTTGTTGGTTTGCTTGTTTGTTTTTGTTGGGCTTTACGTCACTTCGACAGTATTTCAGTCATTGTGTGACACCCGGCTAATTACTAGTGGAGGAAGATCCCAGAAACCCGCCTGAGTTGCACAGACGGACAACTTGGTAGAACCACTGACCTTCCGCAAGCCAGCCGGAAGGCTTCCTCACATAAAGATTTTCACCCCGAGCGAGGCTCGAACCTACAGCGGTGAGGGACAAAGGGATTTGAAGTAGGAGACTCTAACCACTCGGCCACGGCGGACCCACACTTACAGAATTAGAATTGTTTGAAAAGGGAATACGATAACTTCAACTCAGATAGCAAAATTAATAAACGTAGTTAAAGAATACTTCCCTACATGAGCAAAATAATATTTCCATTCTAATTTGCATAATTGCTGAAGATGGTGTATGTTGAGTTGAGAACAGATTTCTTTGGTATTAACAGTATATACAGTTTCACATACTGCCTTAGTTTTCTTTCGTTCATTTGCATCAACTCTGTCTGTGGACTTTATGAAAAATACATAGGTAGTTAATCCTACATTAAAGACTGGTTACACTGAGAACTAGAGAAATCACCGAACACTAAAGTAATATCGCTTTTAAAGACGTATCCTATCTTAAGTTTTAATGATAAGAATTTTTCCAAACTTTGTTTTTGCTTTCTTCAAGATATATGAAGCAATAAACATGGTTGAAAGGTATGAAAGGCTGATATATGACTATTATAAGATCACTCATATGCATTTGAAAATGTTACACGTGTGTCAAATTACGTGTTGCTGGCGTGGTAAGATAAGAATGGACTATACCTGCACATAAATTGTGCAGAAACAAGCCCCGTATACGTCTGTAATGAATTATTCGTTGGCTGTGCAAATATACCTTAGCGTCTCCGTCAAGCTCTGAGATAGACAGATAGACTTTGAAGCAATAATTATGTATAAGCTATGGGCATAAAACCGGTAGTGTTTTAGGTGGTTCTAATTTGCAAATACGTTTAACGTGATTAAAATGTCAATGTATGATCAAACGACCATTTCTTCTAGTTTGAATTTATGTTCACATTTTTGATATTAAGATGAAAGTGTATCATAATCGCCAATACTCACAGACTGGTCGTACAATTTCATACTTTTCATACCAGCCGTAATCCTTACGCGAGCCAATATACGATTAATATGTCATGAAAAAAAGCGGAGTGGTAGCATTCAAAGTTGAATATCAAGTTCTCGCCAATCGGTCGCAACATAGGTAGGTGTCCATTGCATTAATGTTCGTAGCTTTGTGCTCGATAACAGAATTCATATATGAGGTAGCTTCGACCCGACTGACCTTTACATCAGTATAGTACTACTTCTACTCTTAGCATTCTTAAGAATGACTCGGAGAACGCCCCTTTCCCCCATATTTTAAAACAGACGTATTACCTCACTTTGCGGTCTAACTTCATAGATGTCTAAATTCATTGAGTAAACAATTTCGATCAGCTGATGGGACAAATATTGCGTGTGAACTAATATACAAATCTAGGGCATTCGACTTGTATTATTTTCATCATGCATATCTTAAAACAGGAAAATTAGAATGTATCCCTTGGGTATCTTTCGGAAATTGAAAAACACCAAACTATCATTGGATTCAAGACTTCGGGATATAACAATACCATTGAATGCATATTTTAAATAGTTTTACATACAATTTAGCTATTTTGATTTGTTGTGTGTGATATATTTAAAACAGTACAACAATCAGATTTCCCTTGCAAGTCAACAATAGGGTGTCAGTAAAGTGGCATGCCGATATGATAATTGTATGAAGGATGACCGATAAATATAGATGAATGCAAACAGTAAGAGATACGGATATATATTTAAATGAGCTGAATGCACTGGATACACAACTAAATGACAAAAGTCAATTACCAATGGTAGTCATGTATGGTGGAAGACAAGTTTGCTATAGGGAATGTAAATGGTATATTTAGGATGTATTGGCGATAATGACATTTAAAATTTGACAAATTCTAAAAACAATACATAATTCGACGAAGTCGGACGATCAATTGCGTAATTGTGAAATTCAATAGAAAACCATGGCATATATGCAATGATGGCGCTATATGACAGGAAGCCGTGCAACTATTTATTCGGTTTCAATCAAGAGCGTTTCTATCAATACATTCGAGGAGAACACAAATTGCAGAGAACCTAGTGGTACATTCAGTTGCAGACATAACTATTTAAAATATCCGAAGAAGATCTTATTTGTTACCTCTAACTACACGCGATATCTTTTACAATTAACGACTCTAAATTATAGTCGCGCTTGTGAATAGGTGCGGTAAGCAAGCAGGGTATTCTAAATAGTATACTCCAAGAAATATTTGTATCATCAAAATCAAGGTATACATTTATGTCATCTGGGGCCGTATTCACAAAGCTTCTTAGTAAAATCTTAAACATAACTGAAAATTTCAAATGCAGATTTTTCTTTATTTACAAAACATACTTCAATGAAACTTTGCATGCATGTGAAAAAATAAGTTTTTCACAAGCATGCAAAGTTTCATTGAAATATAATTGACAATAAATTAGAAATTCCATGTTTCACAGGCAGACAAAATTATGGAGCAGTAGCAATAAAATTGAGGTCAATATTTGAGATTGAAATGGTGAGTTTGAGCACAATATCGACTCGAGATGCTTTGTGAAAGCCGGGTCTGGTGGTCACAAGGCCTACAGCGTGCTAATTCTCACAGTAAATCTGATCGAATGCCTAGCAATGCACATGAACAACAATGCCCGATGAAGAGCAACGAAAGCATGTAAGATTTACGATACGTGTAATTTAACACATTCAAATGAATGCGAGTTTAACTTGATATCAACCTGTTGATATGGAACCAGCATATGACGTAGATTGACTTCTACCGATCGGGCAGTTAGTTTCTCGGAAAAAACTTCTACTGCTTCGAGTACAAGAGCTTGTCAAAGTATAACACAGTAGAAAAAGCAATAACAGGTAACACGGACAACTGTCATTTAGACTACATATCCGGAAATCTAATCGAAAGAACAGTCCATGTATCGATGCTTTGTAATGCGAAAAAGTTTGAACTTTAGAAAGATGTCACTCTGAGGCTGACGACAGAAAAAGTAATAACTTTCATTTAGGAAAACATATATTCAATTTTTTTGTCTATTCTTAATAGAACCATCTAGATAAGATGAATTTCGAGAGTACTGAAAAGATGGAATCGTGTAAATGAAACCTAAACTTATCATACCTCAAATTAGAATAAGGTGCCTTTGGTGAATATGTATAATAGGATTTAGCAGAATAATATTTATCTTGAGCTTGTAAATAAAAAATATTGTTACTACCTATTCAGTCTACAAATACATTGTTACCAATTGTTTTATTTATCACATTTTATAGTGAGCGCTTTTGTTTTATTTCCTCTGGATAACTGGTCGTTTGAATATATATATGATTGACAAACACGGAACTATAGATTGATATAAGTTGTAACCGTTCATATGTTTATGTTGACTCAAAATACAAATACTTCTGACCCTGTTCAGACTTCATATTTTAATTGTAACTGTTCTGCATTTTCAGAGATTGGGCATAATTTGTGAAAATATGTTTAGTACAGTGCATGCACAATATTAAACGAAAAGGGTATAATGAAATAGTTGGTGTGAATTGAATATAATGCGTATTAAAACAAATCTAACCAAGTTTCCCTTTTTTCTTAAAAAATCATATCTAAGAATACAAGATATTTGAAAATTGAACTTGATTATATATATATACAATTTAGTGTCATTAATCTTTTTTTCATATATATAGCTCTATATGCAAATCAACAATGGTCGTATAGTTATAACGTTATACTGTCTAGAATCTTGATAATGTTTCTGAAACTTTTAACTTTTGATTAATTGGTAAAAACATCACAATGTAATATAATCAAGATGCAGATATGATGTGGTATTGGTCTCAGTGTCAAAAGCATTACATATAAGCGATACAAACAACTAGTTCCTGTGTGATGTGCTTCGATCTGTCATTGATTTCGAGTGTTGTTTTTCTTTGAGGAAGTCTCCAAATGGGCAAATGAGGCAAAGATATGCTGTTATGTTATTGATTTCTTTCTTTTCAGCGAAAAAATCGATCACAGTGTTTTTCTGAAATAAAAAATGTGCGCATAAGATTTACGACCCACAAATATCAAAGCAGTTGGTCAAAGAAATTATTTTCATTTAAAGAAAACAAATATTCCTAATGAATGTAATTTACATAAACATGGAAGGTGCTGGTGTTGAATATCCATTTAGCTTTTAGTTTTGTCTAGAAGTTCAGTTCACCACTTAGTAGCAGTGTCTACACATCACGTATATTACGTGTACTCAGGCAACTCTAATACCGCGGTATTGTTGTCTGATGTTAATGTGATATACTCTCAATTCAGGGATCGTAAGTTTACTATGCCCGGTTTGATGGTCATAACTGAACACACTACTGATATTCTTGCAAACAACAGCATGCATGCAATTCTGATTTGGAAAGTCTATTCCTTGTAAACCCTTATCACACCGATCGCGACTATAGTGATGGCGTCAACCAGCTTTGTGCCAGATCAGACGCCAAGTAATTCGGCGTCTGATCCGGATACAATCTGTTTTACACTCGAGCAACAATTTCACCAAATTTCAAGAGAATCTAACAAGATTAGATATGTAGCAGACGAGAATTCAGCGGACGACTTTTTGGGCGGCAGGACAAGGATTGATTGATTCGAATAAGATTCTCCTGCAACACGGCAACTATCATACAGGTTGTAAGTGTAAACATGATATAAAACGCATGCTTGTTTTAGTGTCATTTAGAATGCTGAGTATTCAAACGCACTTAATAACATGCTATATTTTGCGGTACACTGTTTTCAATGTTAATTTGTTTTCTTGAAGTATTCCATTGTTATATCCTGCACTTGTTCGAGGCACTTTTATTGAAGAATATAAACATATTGAATTAGAATGTAATTGTATTATCAAACCCACCACTTCAGTTCCGTTTATCTAAACATTTAGATAAGGCTGTTTGTTGTTTTTATGTCTGAATGAAAACAAATACAAGAATTGGTATATTGATGTGGATGACATGTTTTCTCATTTGATTCTTTAATTTTCGATCGATGCATAACATGTAATTAAACATTGCTTGGCAAGTTGTTTCATTATAGATATAACGACCCGTGTTCAGCGATGACCATGCATCTTAGTCCAACGTTTAATACAGTTTAACACGGCCATAACTAGTCTTGTATTTCAGATGTAAATATCTAATATTATTACTTTGTTTTTCTGTAATTTACTTTGTTCGGTCAGTTTCAACCGATGTTCTATTCACAAGCTATTAAGTGTTGAATAGCAAGTAATGTATATATATATAGTAAATATTACAAATTATATTTACTGTAGTTTATCCAAGAGTCATCAGCTTTGATTGATTGAAGGAATCGACTGTGAACTGACATAGCAAGTACATAAACACATTTGACACGTTACATGTGCATGGACTTTGGCAAAAACGCTATTCTGTAAAGAAACATTTTGTTTTCAATTTTGCAAGAATGTGAATGAAACTATCATTGTAAATATACGCCAGTGTGTGAAAGGCTATGGTTTTATGTTATTATGTCAGAAATAACAGTCGATGTAAAATGAATGAATCATTCATTGTAACCCGATGAGGAAATAAAAGGTGATATGGCAAATATGTGAGCAGTGTAATTAATGTATTCTTAACCACATTAGTAATATTATACTTGTACATGATTTGATTCTTCCCTCTACCTAAAATTACATCTATATCAATATAATCTGGTATAATGACAAATTTGTTAAACAAATGAATTCATTAACAAGTGCTTCATTTGAATAGTCTATTATAAATGAATAAACCTTTTGATATCGTTTAGATGTAAACAAATTTAGACACTGCATAACATTCAATACAAATTTACAAAGACGTTCGGATGACATTTTGTAGAGAATATAGGGCTTCGGAACCTTTGAGATAATTGAACATTGTCTGAGTGACCTTTGAAACATCACGACCCAGGCAGTGTTAATCAGCAGTTCTTGTATTCCCAAATGTACGTGTTTGTTAAATATTCTGATGGTGCAGTTTGACGACTCAATGGACATAATTATCAGTGTTGAGAGTGTCATGCCGATTATGTGGTTAAACTTCCCTATATGTTTACTCCCCTTGATCTCCGTGTCATTTACCCCCACCCTGCCAAAAAAGGGTCCGCTAAACTACCGTCTGCATGATCTTTTAACCCTTAACCTGCTGTTTGCGACTAAGGTGATTATTCAAACAGCTTGGATCCAGATCAGACACCGAGTTACTCGGAATGAAAGTCCCAGATCTTAAAAATGCGGCGTCTGATGATAGACTCTGATCAGGAACTTTATTTATTTAGCAAAAACATTTAGTTGTTTGTTTCTGTACATTCTTTAACCGACCGGAGCAGACCCAATATGCTGCTGAGTTAAAACAACTTGGGTGCATCTGATCTTTGTCTAGTCTGATTTACACTTTACCCTGGGAAAGGCTCTAATATGTGCATAAAAATGTTTAAAAAGAAATATACTTCAAATGTTTAGTCCACCAGACAACCGACCCGTCCCCTCCAAGACAACCGAGAAGACCCTTTCTCCTATCATTGAAACGCTTTGAACAAGCGCATTTGCAAACTGAGTAGACTCATATCTCACCTTTGCTACATGAGCTGTCAGATCATAATCTTCACTGTTTTCTTAAATATGATAGCTCGAGAAATTTCACTGTTGGTTTAAGCATTAATGCATTGTTTTGTTGCCACTTTCAAAAATACGCCTTATTAAATATTTACAGAGGCGCAGTGCCCTATGAATATTCATATGGGAAAGGGTTAAAGCATTGAAGTACGCACTCGTCAAGGTTTATATGTTTATCCGCATCCACTGCAAACAGTTCAGGCTCTGGTCAGATGTTATTTTTCTTCAATGCGGTATTACACTGTTAGCATTTGTTTAACCCATCCACGCCATCCCCATCCAACTGTGCATGAAGCGCGGCTCAAAAAATGTACTTAAAAATGTTTAAACCGAAAGATACTTTATATTGAAAGTCAACCTGACGCTCACCTACGGAATCCTATTGTTGCCTAATCCATCTTCGCCCGGTGCCTTTTGGACAGACTCAATGACAGTGAAAAAACATGCGAAAGTGCGAAAGGGAGCAATTTCGCATTATGTTTTAGATTCCTCAAGTAGCATGCACTGGTGAAAAAAAACGCGAAAATCGATGGTCAATTTTCGCATTTTTTTCGGCCAGACTATTGACGTTTGATGAAGAAAAAAATGCGAAATTCCAACGGTGCATTATCGCATTTTTTGTTAAGACGTCGGGTAACGGTTTACGATACTTTGTCTAGGATAATTCAGTTTACCGTCGAAAAAAAAAGCCGAAAACGTACTGTTGATGTTTCGCGTTTTTTTTTCTCCATCAATAGTCAATAGTCGCCCCGATAAAAAATGCGAATTTGCGCCGTCGATTATCGCGATTTGTATTTCACCAGTCACCTACTCGAGGCATATAAAACAAATGCGAAAGTGCAACGTAACATTTTCGCATTTTTTCATTTTTATTTTTTTAGGTTTT
>JAULCE010364172.1:0-10240 GCA_032359355.1 Macoma nasuta | reverse complement strand
GATTTATTCCGCTAATATATTTTATTTGAAAATAGTCCCAACCGACAATTTTAAATATGGCGCCGAAAGAGTTAACCGCATTGCCTGTATTTGGCTCCAGATGTCTGTTTATCAAGTAGCCAAGAATGAAAAGAATCGGGTAACATTTTCCCGGAAGCTGAAAGTCTTTAAAAATTTACAATCTGCAAGCGCGGTGGTGTGAACTGCCTTTATCTGGCGATATCACTCCGATGGCTGCAGACGACAGATAAGGCACGCGGATAGTTCGATCCCAGCATTCCTCAACAACCCTCGTCTGCTTCACCGAGGAAATTATTCTCGTCTGCTTCATAAACTATCGCCTGCTTCATAAATACTTATCTGCTTCATCAATTATCGTATGTTTTCCTGAAGTCTCGTCTGATACATATTTTCTAGCGAGCTGGAATATATCATATATCTTGGATTTTCGTCTGCCTCGTCTGCGACATCTACTTCATAAAATACCACCTACTTCTCAAAGAAGCGCCTGCTTCTTAAAGTAACGCCTGATTCATGAAGTCTCGTTGCTTCACAACGAGATATTAAACCTGCTCATTTATTACAGTAGGTTAAGGAATTCCTGTCTGCTCTTAAATTGATACGTTAGTTTATATTATGTGAAAGATTTGTGAGTGTGTGTTGGTATAACATGCATCTTTTATGAATCTTACGGTCGAGCTACTTATTGATTTTGATAATCATTGCGCTTTTTTTAGTTTATTTACTAACGTAAGTTCATTTTCCAGTCTGTATTTCGGTTTCTTCGCAAATTACGCCCCCACAACAATATGCCATTTCAAAGTATATGTTACATAGCATTTACCCCACCCGATTTAATAACCAAGCACGCCCGAAACTGGCGTTGTCAGCTCCCTCGCCCATTAAGATTGACCTGAAAAGCCCGTTAATTTCCGTCAAGTACTTTCAAGTTAATTTTTAACCATTATTTTAAGCTCGGATTTATTCCCATTCTAGTGTTGACATTCGGATTATCTCCGGTGTTGGCCCGGGACAAGGCTAGTTTCGCGACCCGCCGAGACGGTCGGTCTGGGTGTTGACATTTCGCCGCGATACTTTCTGTTGACGGTTCAGATTAGCCCATTTAGACCCTACCTCTCAAAGTCTCGTCTGCCAAATCTCTCGTCTGCTTCATTTTCAAATTCATCCACTTTTTAAAAAAATAATAATAATATATCCATATATTTTTTTAAGGCTGCACAATTTGTATCTGGATCAGACCCCGATTATCTCAGCGTCTGATCCGAACCCAAGCTGTGTGTACATATAAGGACATTCCGGTTCAGCGCATATTGGCGGGATATTTGTTAATGTCTATAAGGCCACGAGATACGGCTATTGTTCGCTTTTCTAAACCCTACATAGCTGGACAAAACAAACAGGCTGGTGAAATCTGCAGGACGGACGCCAACTGTCTGAATCTAATAGCCTCAGATTACACAAACCCCCGGCCAGCATAATATAAGTAGATAGTGATCAAGTAGGAATAACGACAAACATCAAGAGGCGATTACGTCCGAGGACTTATTCTTAAGGCTCAGACTTAATCCGGTTTGAGAGCTTAGGCTCGTTCGACCGCCCAGCGCGTAGGAGACAATGGAGAACTACTTACGATGGAGTCAAGAGCTCTTACAATCAATTTCTGCACGGACGGTTGCGGACGAAATACATTCTAAATGTTAATACCCAGGGTTTGTTTTTTCTTATGAACAAGCATCTTTTATTAATATTACCATATTGTCTAAAAAAATGATTTCCCTAAATAATTCGGATATGTCTGCACACTTTTACTTTCCAAAAAGTCAATACCTCACCCTTTGGAATACTTATCAGCTATTTTCATATATTAGCATGGAGATAATGCAGATTGTTTCCACGCAAGACATGGTAGAGTTAACCCCAACGGATTCAATTGACAAACAATGAGTCTACATTGTTTGCAAAACCCCACTATGTCGTATACATGGATATAGAGTAAGGGGTTAAATCACCGTTGGGTATTCCATTTGAAAAAATCTGAACGTAAGAACTAGCTGGCAAGAAGTGCTGACTCAGATACAAAAACCTTAAGAGCCGTTCTCCGCTAGGTTTTACTGATCAATTTTTAAGGGTAAATACCAAACTTGTAATCAACATTTCTCATGCTTCCAAAACTAGTTAATCTTGCTAGCGGTTGGAGCGAAGACATATATTATGATTGTACAAACAGTCCAAACCCTTATCAGTCACCTTTGATCTGGTTCCAAACTGTTTAACATTCGGGCAATAGTTTCCTCAACTTTTGGAACGATTATGTTGTAATTTAACAATGGAAGCAGGCGAGAGTTTGAACAGAAGACACTTTAAGCAACAGGATAAGGTTTAATCTTCCTTGCATAGAAATGCGTCGCCAAGAGTTTTGCTGGAAAGACGAATTTTGCTTAGCTCATTCCGCGTTTCGACGACATGCAAATCCCAAGCCCTCTACAAATAACCAGGCTAATGCATTACTCTAACCCCAGTCTACTTATTTTCACCTTAACAAACTGCTTGACTCTAGATGAGACGCCAAATAATGACCCGGATGCAAGCCGTTTGACACTCGAACTATAGTTGTACTAAATTCATCGTGAATCATACGACTTTTTGAAATAAAGCAGACATAATGTAAAACAGACGAAAAATTTTGCAGCTGGACAGGGGATAAGGAGAGTTAATTGTTCTTGTTAAAGCATTACGAGGCTTATTCGCCACGATGGGGGCTTCGTTTGATGGCGTCTGTTTTGTTTAACAACTCTTCAATCCGGTTCTTCTCCCATCTCCCTGGAGACATATAAAATCTTACAGCAGCCACGGTTCTTCAACGTGCACTTGCTTCTAATTCCTTCAATAATTTGACGGTAATTTGTTGTTAAAGTAAAACAAGTGCTTCTTGTTTTCCGCCGGGCTACTTTATTTCAAATAAAACCTACCCTCCGTCTCAAGATGGCGCTCTGATAGCCCGGATGCAGACGCCAGGAAAATGCCCGGATGTTAACGAATTACATAGCTCTAATATTTTCGAATTAAATAATGCATTGTGTGGCGGCAAAATTACGGAAGCTGCACAGAACTTAGGAGACATATATCCGTCATTCTGCCTCTCAGATTCCCCCAGTTGCAGAGTATATTGAAATCTCCATGTTTTTGCCGCTGGCATCATCAGATAAAGCATTTGAAGGTTCGCAGACTTCGTTTAAATTGTTTAATGATATTGTGGTTGGAAAGATATGGATGGACGGCGAGTCGTGTCTCGACGTATGTGTTCCGATAGTATCGTCGGTGTCGATCTAAAATGACCTAAGTGCCATTTGTCAAAATGGCACTTACGTCCTTTTAGAACGACAAAAATGAAAGCACACATTTTAAATCTTGCTATATTACTATAAAGTTAGTTAAAAAAAAGTATGAGAAACATGATCATGTATATGGACATTTCATGAACACGGTTGAAAAACTAGGATACTTCAGAATCATGACTCGAAAACATCACTCGGGCGTCAAATTGTCGTCATGTCAAACTCGATTTGTGACGCAGAGGAACAGAACATGATCATTGCCCTCAGGGCTGGCTCGATTGACAGCCAGTCAGGCGCTTGTTTATAAACCAACCACTTGCGCCCGCGGTGCGACGATTTAAGTGGATGAGTATGATATAAATTAAGATAAGAGAAAATATTAATGGCTATGTATTTTGTAGTCTGGCGAGAGTTTTGCTGTGTACGCTGAACATGTTGAAATATAGATAGTGTAGTACGGGAACTCATTAAATTGAAATCGGAATCGAACCGGATCCGATTTTGGGTGGATATTGCGTACCGATCGGTTCTAAAATCTCAAACAATGAATTCAATATGAATGGCCTTCATTTCGGGTCCAAACAAGCGTATTTCAAATGTCAAGAAAATCTCCGCTTTTTCACATGACTTTAAAACTCGCATTTTCTGAAATGTTATCCAAATAGCCAGCATGTATTCCATCTGCAATATCAAACCAACCTACACAGCTACCACGGGCTTATGTATCGCTTACATTTATAATTCACCGATAAGTACAGACATGTCGTAAATATACAATAAAAACACATTAAATCAGGAATTTATCCAACCCTCGCGACATCGACAGGTTTTTAGTCCCTGACACTGGGAAATCCGGGAGTTTCTACTTATTTAATCCGTTAGAAACAGATTGCGAATATAATTGAAATTCGTATTTTAAGATTCTGCAGGATTTGGTATTTCCTGTGTGTTTTTGCTTACTCAGCATACACATATAATATTCTAACCAACATGTTCTTCTCACAAACAAGCAACAGGTATACTACATGACTGGGAAATTTCTCAAAACTAATAAAACCACGTCTTGTTAGAAAAAAACCCTAGATCTGAATCTTATGTTAAGACTTCAGGGTTCCAGATAAGTTTGACTATTTTTTAAAACATCCACATAACTTTTAAAGTTCTCATCCAAACCATAGCCTTTTTGTAACGAACGCACTATCTCAAAAAACTAGAGAACAGTGAATACTAGATCTACAAAACTGCAGGCGAGATTTTTGGCAGGCAACACCTTTGATACCGGGATATGGTTTAACAAATTAGTGCAATAATTTTCTGACTTCCACTTATCGTAAACTCTCGCGAGAAGACGTGAAATCTCATTTGACGCTTGGATTCTTGGTAAAGAAGGTCTATGATAAAGCTGCCATAGTTGTGGAATAACCGACGGAAATATCCTGTCTTTGGCGCCCAATAAATAAACCCAAGCAGACGAGGTAATATGTAAAATAACAGACTGGCACATGTTATACCCGGGTACCTCGTTTACTTATGATCAAGACTACATCGTGGACGTCTTCAATTAACTACTCTGACACCGGCTACATTCGGTCTGCAGCAATTGACATGCGATAAACATGAAGGATTATAAAAAATAAAGTATGAGTATTTATTGTATGACACACTCGCCAGTTTGTCCAAACATTCGGAATATTTCGTATTCGATTGGAGACGCTAGAAGTAAACCGATTCGGTCCAGACATATGTAGTGACAGTAAATCAAGTTTATTACCTCCTCGCCAAATAACGAGATAGCTGGTTCATAAAGAATTGACACCAGTAAATAAGGGCACCAGTCGTTAGGTTTTTTTTCCAGACCACGAGCCGAGAGGAGCCTTTAGAATAGCTTTAGCCTCCAGTAAGTCTGATCTCAGCACAATGCATATCCAAAAAATATCCCTATACGGAGTAAGATGGTATTAAATCAGCGAGAAATGGAAAGAAAATATGAATCATTCAGTCAAGATGTTGAGAAAAGTAGTAGCATTCGCTGCAGAGGGAACGAACAAACAGACAATTTCATATCATTTTGAGCAATTGCTCCATTTCTACAGGGCTTTCAAGTACATTCAAAATTGGTATTTTATTTTATTTTAGATACTCTTTGTATTCATCTTATACTTTCATTGTGATTAAGTCTTAAAATAGCATATTGAGAACAGGGTTAATAAACCTTTGGTCAGTGTCTATGGCGTTTGCAAAGAATAGTCCCTAGCCTCATCGATAGTTCATAATTGAAATCAGACCTCTGCATTCCTGATATCATCAAAAGTTTTATCAAATCTGCCAAACACGTCATTTATCAGCAGTGTTGGAGCAAAAATAATGTGACACATTTTTTATTACAAAACTCTGAACTGATAAACTAAAACTGGCATGCATTTGCTATAGTGGAACAAGGAAAGCTCATTTCCATTCCCTGATAATAGAATTTGATTTTTTGCCCCCAGCATTTTTGTGTCCTAAGCTAATATAATCCTTATCGTGCTGCAAAAACCTCGTCTGCTGAAATTCTTATCTGCTTGATTTTTTTACAATCTCGGAAATGGCTCGAAATTCAGTGAAACTTTTGTCCGAGTGTCAAACAGCTTGGATTCCGATTAGACGGTGTCTGATCTGATTCCAAGCTGTTTGGCGAAGTCTCATTGTCGCAATTGGCAGGATAACCCTGCCGAGAATATGATGAATAGTTCATGAATTTAAGAATTCAGTTCATGAACTATTCATAAACTATTCATCATATTCTCGACAGGGATTTTAGGACCATACAAGTGTCAAAATAACTTGGCGATATCTCATCGGGACTCTAATTCAATTTTCAAATAAATAGGGCAGAAAAAATTATTTTTATAAATTACTGCATGCAAAACATTTTTGTTGAAGATGATTTGATTTGTCTGCAAAAGGTTAAAAGTCTAAGGTATGATTTTACTATATTCACTAAATAGCCCTTCACCTCATTAACAGTCTTTTGATGCCTCTGTAGCAGAAGACCTTTGACATTGTGGTAAATGGAGCATTTCGTCACATTAGTGCAAAAACCAGATAACTGCTTATAGATTAAGAAGGCACTTCAAGGCAGTAATCTGTTTTTTGCCGTTTGGTGGCGATTTGCTCATAATATTTTCAAAACTTTTCAAATTCGGCATTTTCCTTTCTGTTAGATAGTTTTGCCTTTCAAATGCTTCCATGATGAACACGTCTAAAACAATCATAATAAGGCAATGGGAGTATTGAGCAGACAATATTTCTTTAGTAAGCAAAGAAGTGATTATGTGATTAGCAAAAAGCAAACTTCTGCATGACCGACTTATCTCCGACAAAATCCCCTAATTAATCATTGCTCGATAATTATCCCCATCTTCCTGAAAACATAGAAGTTGTTTAGAGATTTTTTTTAAAACCTGTTTCCTGTAGGAATTATGGTGTAAGATTGATCGGACAATCTTTTGTTTTCCAATTTTACTATAAATGCAAGAAATCTGAAATTATACACAAATGGTATAGAAAGAGATGGAGAGACAGAGTGGGAGAGACAGAGAGAGTAAGAGGGAGATTATAAAGATAGATATATAGTAGAGTGAGAGAGGGGGGGCAGACTAACATAGGGATAGAGAGATACACAGGGAGAGACAAACACATTCAGAGATACACAAAGGTGGAGAGAGAGAGAGTTTGAAACACATTTAGAGACACATACATGGAGAGACAGACTAACAACATACTCACACACAGAAAAATGGAGAGAGAGAGTTAGACACAGACATGGAGAGACAGACAAACAAACTTGACTGTGCATCAGGAGTCATGAATGAATGAGATCTGTGTTTATGAGAGTATTCAAAGTGCAGCTGTCATAAGTTGAGCACCAGTTAAAGTGCACCTCCTATAGCTGCATTAAGGCCTAATTCATAACTCTCAACTCCCGCCCAATGTTGTCATCTGCTCAAACGTGATCCCTGTATTCATACTTTTGATTTGCTGTAAGTTTGTGAGAAACTCATGGCCGAATGCCGAATGTCAACCAGCTAGGATCCAGACCATTCTATGGGCAACTCTGCTTCTGATCTGGATCAAATGCATAATCATGTCAGAAAGGTATCCCTTTTAGTGTTGGAAATGACTTTAAACATCATTTGCAAACAGTTTAGACCCAGATCAGAGGAATCCTTTAGGAGCCCTCTGATCAGGTGTCTACACAGTTTGTCTTATTTGTAATATTAAGGGAGGAACATCCCCAAGAAGTCAATATAAACTGGTCATATTTCAAAATTGGTTCAGACCATTTTAAAATTCAGCATTAAAAGAGGTATCATCGCATTAAACTGGCAGGAAATTGTTACAGAGTAGCTGAACACGAGGGAGAGAGTAGCCACTCAGTCATTATAATGAATGCAACCAGCTGAGCTCAGACATAATGAAAACTCCATTATGGTCCAGACAAGAAAAAAACCATCTTTCCCACCCAATCTTTCCCATTCTTGTTAACAGTCATCCTAAACCGGTTGAGTCTAGTTTGATAGTCAACTTAATCATACAGTATAACCTCTCTATTACAACCACTCAATGAAGATGTGTGGAGGTCACTAAAGACTGGTGGTAGCTAAATGTAGATCAAAAGTAATGTAGAAAGCTCCTATAGGAGCTTTCTACATTACTTTCGACATGCATTAAGCTACCACCTGTCTTAAATACTGTAAATATGGGATAATTTAAGTGTCCGCTATAGAGGGGTTTTACTGTACGAATAAAGTTTCGAATATCTAACCTCAGAAAAAGTGGATGGCAGCTGGTCATATAACTTTGATCTTAGTAAATATATTTCTTCCATAGAGGATCTTACACGAGTTTCTATTTATTATCATTGTTATGAAAAGAGTTGACTAAAATCACAAGATAATACATGGAGCATTCATCCATCCCTTCATTCATCCATCCCTTTCAAGCAGTGTAAACATTGTAACCATTGATCAGGAGACTTTACAGTCATACACTGATAATAATAAGAAAACATCCCCTAAATGTCAAAATAGACTGGTCATCTTCCAATTTAAGAAGAAACCATTTGACAATTTAGTATAAAACAAATTAATTATCATGATGGTACAGAATGTATTTCCTGAACAGCAGTCAATGTCTGAATAGCTGCCACATGATTTTCCTCTCCATTTTGCATTTCCTCTCTCTCCCGGTTGCCCTGGCAACAAAGGAACCAGTTTATTGTTGTGGTTCCCCATGTTAATTGTTACTGACTGACTCATTTGCCGAAGCCGATTCCAAAGCTGCCGGTCAAAAACTTCTCCTGGAAATCTGATGAGGAATTAATAGGCTTCAATTCTTGTCGGTCAAAACAATTTGTTCACATCGAAACCAGGATAAATGACAGGCCAAGACAATCAAGCCGGGAATGAACAGAATGGATGCATTGTTTCACAGCGGCTCTGGATACGTATAAATAACAATTAATAATTTACAGAGCCGCGTATAAATAACAATTAATAATTTACAGACTAAATGTCCTAGATTTTTTCCAAACAAATGTTGTGACCACAGATAACATTTATTCTTCGAGACCATTCTTATGAGTGATCCTAGAATAGGTTTTGGTAGAGAAATAATGAGTTTTTAGCAGGGCTTCAAATAACGTGCGTATTTAAAATGTTAAATCTTTATTTCTTTACCAAACTCTATGGAGTTACCACTCATTAGAATCGTCTCTACAAGACGATTCTAATGAGTGGTAAATCCATAGAATTTAGTGAAGAAATTTTGATTTTTTGTCAAAATAAATGTATAGATTGGCCATGCTTATCTGGCACCCATTTAAGTATTTGAACAGTGAGCCTTATCTGGAACTCTGGGTGTCTCCTGAAGATTCCTGTTCAAGTAGATATAGATGGGGATACAGTGAGACAATTTGTGCAACAGTTGATCTTGTCAAACAAATAAGAGCCAGGGCCACGGAAAAGGCACACATCCAAAATGCTAAAATATCTATTTCTTGACCGAAATAAGTTGCGACCAGTCGTTAGAATCGTCTTCGCACATAGGGTTTAGTAGAGAATTTTAAAGTCGGTCGATTTTTTTTCAATTTATGCTCTCTTCTCTATATAGCCTAGAGAGATCTGTACCCAAACAGTGAAAAGGGATAAATATCTTTGAATCTTTGAGAGTAAAGCACATCGGTCTTATCTGGAATCAAACTGTTTTTTTAATATTATTTTATTGTTTAGCATTTTCAAAAATCTCTATCCTTGGCAGTATAAGCCTAGCATACATAATTGCTTGGCAAATTCACAAACAATTACACAGACCCCTGGGGATTCTATCTACTTGGTCAGCTATGATGGTTTTTTCTCTGTCTGAAGAGCCAATTAAAACTGGGCTGGACCAACCGATTTATCACCCAGGTTTATCTAACATGAACAAGCTTTTTATTCTCCATACTTATAGGAGGCAGCGGTTGTGTAATATCAACAGTGATGTTTTTGCTCCAACTGTGTAATGTCATCCAGTTTGAAAACAACAGCACAGTAAACCCTTCTGATACGACCATTTAAATTAACCCATATGGACAGCCTCTGAGACAGGTGGTAGCTTAATGCAGGTCAAAAGTAATACAGAAAGCTCCCACAGGAGCTTTCTGTATTACTTTTGATCTACATTTAGCTACCACCTGTCTTTAAGGATGTCAATAATTCTTCATTGAGTGGCCTTATTAGAGGGGTTTTACTGTAGCACAATTTGGATGAAGGTAGACTGCCTTTCTCTAAACATCTCCAGATGAGATCTTGCTCATTCTCATAATTTCAACCTTGGATCTCTCAATGAAATTTACTGCCACC
>JAULCE010364061.1:0-10240 GCA_032359355.1 Macoma nasuta | reverse complement strand
ATGTAACTATACCCGGGGTGGGGAAGTGAACGGGTTAAATTTACTATTTTACCGGTGTAACTAAGATTTGCTGCCGGCGTAATGTTAATAACAAATATTGTCTGTGATCCGGTTCAAAACGCACAAGATCCTCATGTCATGATGAGTTGCATAAAGCCGGATCGTACGCACTCGATGTTTTTTAAAAGTTTGAGACCAAATGCTTAAACGTCAATGCGCTGCCTAAATCATATTATCCCTCAAAATGTAAAAATGATGTGTGATTTGACTATATCAGCATGCAATAGCCACAATTTTACTATATAAAAAAGTGACTCTATCTTATTAAGCTTATCTATCTGCATAACTCCATCCAAATAAAAGTGATCGAATGCTTAGGATCGATAGCAAAAGTATCAATCTATATAAGTTGCTACCCGAAAACATTAACTTGCATAGCATATTACCTATATGTTGTCGACCATACAGTTCGGTAACCTTCGTATATGTGCGAATTTCCATACCGACACTACAATGCTGAGGACAAGAAAATTTTCTTGCTCTTTCCCCCTTATTACCTCTCCTCTTTCTCGACTTCTACCTCTTTCAACTTAAGTATGAGGGCAAATGGTCTCGGACATATATTTTTGCGATATGAATTTTGTAAACACAAATATCTACACAAAACAAGTGACGTCATTATTCAGTGATGGTCCGACAACTAAAGCGATAGGGATCATTTCGGAGCACCTCGGATAAAATTCAAACCACATCGTTGCTGCTTTTAAACGGATTACTACTAGTAAACGTAGCCGTGTTTATAATTCATATTCTACTTGATGCTCTTATTATGTTCTTTATTGAAAATTCACAACATGGTATGCATGTCACACTCTTTGATAACTAGTTTAGGTAGATCTATGCCTCTTGTTGGACTTAGAAATTCATACAAAAATAAAGTATTGCCTATAACTCAAAACCCGTATTCAAATACGTACACATGTTCCTAGAAACAGTACACGTACACATGTAAAAGTCAAATCACATGTAACTCTGGTTTAAATAATCACTCAGTTGTGTCTCTGTTTTGACAAACGAGATTGGGCGTTTGCTATGCGGCCATCTGTTTATATGTTTTTTTCAGTCGAAACAGTTATGTTGTAGCTAGGCGTACTACACGTTTTCACAAAACAAACGCCTGTGTTGAGTTTTGATACACGCCTGTTTTCAACTTAACTAAATTCTAATTACCGAAAACAAAGTTCTCCTCTAGAGTAAAGGGTTGACAAGCTGTCTTTAAAGGTACAATTACTGTCGAAACAATAAGTTAACACGTTGATTTTAATCGAGATAAATTATCTTGGCTCCAAAAATGTACCTGCGTGTTACACAAGCTTGATATAGTTCCACATATACGAAACCATGTAAACAATTATCATATTTTCACAGATTTCATTGGTATTCGTGGACTGGTTGATGATCTTGATACTCCTATTTGAGTGGTGTTGCCTCCGATACTATATCCAGCTCAACGTCATCGCACGCCGCGTACTTGTCAGGGTATTGTAGGTCTGCTCGGCACATGCGGTTTGTCACCACGGCGCACATGCAATGGCTGACTACACTACTGGTTGTCCGTAGTCTGTCTCTGAAAAGGAACCGTCACTGACAGTCAAACTATTCTGTTGCAATAAAACTAATATTGAATTTAAAAAAATAAAAACAATCAGTTGACATACATATGCAGATGAGTTAGTAAAGTGATCATATTAACCCCATTTACTGTTCCCCTTACCATATTGTTATATGCAAACAGCTACAATTCGGATGAGACGCCGAGTAAATCGCTCGTTTCAAATATGTTTGCCTGTAAAGTTTGAAAATGAAGTAGACGAAATATTGCGCATGCGTAAAATTGCATCCGGTAGTGAAGGGGTAAATATCATTTTGCAAACAGTGTAAAACGGACCAGCTAGCGAGCCTCTTAAAATAAATAAAAATATTCTTTAGTATTTTCATCAAATAAGTGTAAGTTTGGGGCCGTATTCATAAAGCTCCTAAGGAAAATCTCAAACTTAAGTGAAAATTATAAATGCATATTTTTTTCTGTTTTTAGCAACAGTACTTCAATGAAACATTGCATGCTTGTGATAAACAACGTTTTTCACAAGCATGCAAAGTTGCATTGAAGTATAATTGAAAACAAATTAGAAATCTGCATTTGAAATTTTCACTTTAGTTTGAAAATTCCTTAGGAGCTTTATGAATACGGCCCCTGAAGTTCTTCGAGGGCGTGTCGAAAACGCTTTGACTGATCTTGGTCTACATTTCAAAAGAGATGAACATTGATTTCCTCGTGGAGCGTTACTTGGTCTTACAAGAAGAAATCCACTGCCAGAAGAAGGGCGATGGCGTCTATGGGGATATGCAGTGACGTCAGGATCATTATGATGGTAACTATGGACGCGCTTGGAGCCGATGGTATTGCTAAGGACACAATAGTTGCCAGTACGCTGAAAATAAATACTGATACTTTCATATGTTGGCTTGTTTATATACCAAAGCTATAGTTTTGTACTAAAGCGTAGTTTTAAGCTAGTATATTTTACTGAAGGATTTAGTTCTACAATTGAGTTGTTAGCAGTGCATTGAATCTGATGTGGCACCAGACCATTGGGTCTTCCATTCGTCCACACTCCAGTTAAACTTGAATCTGAAACAAAACATTTTCTAAAATATTCAGTGTTTTGCTTTTGTTAAACCGGATGTTACAGACGCATCCAATGGTATGTGTAAAATCGAATCAACCCCTCAGGAACAAAAAAAAGTGACTTTAATGTTAAGCAAGCTTATCTTTTAGTAGATGCCAATAGATTGCTTGATGTGCTCAATTTAAATCTAACACAGACATTGTATTTTTCATGAACAATTACCACATATGCTTTTTTAACAGTCATCCCAAAATATCGATACACTTAAAGGTATATATATCAAATAGGAAAATGCTTTTTTTTAAATTGTTTTGATAATATAATGTGAAATTGGTCATTTGTTCGTTATGAGCAAATACTCCATGTCCAACACTCTTTTCAGAAGTTATCTGCATAAGGGGTGTCACAATGCGTATTTGTGGAGTACAGGGGTTATGACTGGTTGTGTTGGTTTTAACCTTCACCCATGGTCTCCGAATTTGATTAAACTAATGCTGGAGTGTCAAGCGAGTCTGATCTTGATCCAATGAAAAACGAAGTTGTGAGACACCTACGCGATAACCAGGGTATTGCTAATGGACAAGGAGGCCCCGGTGAGGTTGGATATGAACAGACAGGAGCAGGCGATGAAGACGGCGCTGCCGTTAGCGCTAAGGGCAACGCTGAAAGGCACGACGAAGCGGGACACTCGCTTGTCGACGCGGAGTTTATCCTCACAGGAGTGTAACATCTCCGGCAGTGTCACGGCTCTGAAATTATACATTACACCCATGAAGTACATTATTAGAAACGATAATCTCTACCACCTAACGTGCAAAACATTAAGTACTCATAATCGAATTACTCGGCTTCTTATCTCATTTGGTCATAATAGACAGTTTTGCACTGGCAGTCGCGATTTTACTGAAAATAACGTTTGAGCAAAATATGAAGCTAAATATTTTGATAAAGGAAAAGGTCAAGCTGATTATGTTTGTTAACAGAGTCCTAGTATTTAGTCATTTCATGTTCAATTTGAGCATGTTTTTGTCGTAGCTAATAGGTCGTATCGTTTAGTTAAATGTTTCACTTTTTCAAAATGACGATGTTCATCATTATTGCTCGCAAACATTGTCTTACCTAAGCCCGTTTTCTGTGAGTGACACTTTATGATTTTCAACATCAAGACAAGTGGTGTAGTGCCTGTGTTGTCAATCATACAGCGGCGATTACACGTATATTTGTTTTGACTTTTGTGTCATACTTTTAATTCATCGGTTTCAAGTAGTATGACATTGGTAATTTCTCGAACTGATAAAAACATTTATAGTAATGACATGACATACACGGATTTTCCTACGAGTCGTTACGGATCACACAATTTCACGGATCCATACGATTTTGGCCACTTGTAAGACCGATTTAGGAGCCCTAACGAGTATTTTACGAGCTATATACGATTTATTGCAGATAGTTACGTGTTGTTGAAAGGTAAGAGTATTTACGGAAAATTCCCCGATTTGCTACGAGTTGTCACGGATAATTACGAGCAACATTCGGGAATTCTACGAAGACTTTTCGGTTTGTTACGAACATATTACGCAATGTTAATATTCATCGAAGTTTTTTGTGTTTTTACGACTTATAATTTGTGGCACAAACATACTTACATCCTGAAAATCTTAGAAGGAAACATGAATACGTTTTGTCCTCCACTTCTGCACTACAGTAAAACTTCGTCGGCTCGAGCTCATTGGGACTTGCAAAATTAGCTCGACTTAACCAAAGTTCGAGCTAAACGATGTTTCACGACCTAATGCATATGATAACATTGTGTTGATAAAGCTATAAAATACCTTATATCACGTGTTTAATAAAGCACAAAAGTCAAAATTGTAAGCAGTATGGCTCCAGATCAGACCCCGAGTAACTCGCCGTCTGATCTGGAGTCATACTGCTTGCTATTTGGAACTCAGTTGTGTCTCTCCGGGACTTTTGTTTCAGCTCGAGCTAAACGGGGTTTCGAGCCAACCGTGCTCGACCCATCGAAGTTCGACTGTATTCCTAACGATTCAATAACATTAACCCACATCAAGCGTTCAATATATCAACCATATAAACACACATAAGTACTAATCAAAAGCTAAGTATTTTAGCTATATGTTAGCAAATCAGATCTATTTTGAATTTTCAAAACACCATCTTAACTTTTCTGTCGTTTTCAAGATACTATCTTGATGATTCAAAAAATAAACTTGAAAAATTCAAGACACTATCTTAATTTCAATATCATCTTGAAAATTGAAGATGCCATCTTGAAAGTTCAAGATACTATCTTAAATTTTCGATCAATACTTTATTGATTATTGACTTGAACATTCAAGATAATATCTTAAATTTTCGATATGCTATCTTGAATTTTCAAGTAAACACCTTGAATTGTTAAGATACTACCTTGATTTTTCAAAATGGAGTTCAAATCAAAGTGCCACACTTGATCTTCTGTAGTTTTTTTGGCGGCTGCATAATGAATTCAAACACTTTGACAGACAAGAAAGTGTAATTGTAGGAAATAGCGTACTCGACTCTATTGGGTATATGCCCTTGCAATTTCACTAAACCGGAATATTCTATCTAACTGTCACCAGCATACCGATTTTGGAAATTTAGGAATAGGATTTTTTTAACGTAAACTTTTATGTAAATGCAAAATTCCCCGTCACCAGTTTAAAAGTGAAACCGCATTTTGCGATATCACTGTGTGTCTGATTTCGTTATAGTATATTAAATTAAATCGAAAGCGGACTCGGTGTAACCGTTTCCGGAGGGATTAATTGGCAAATTATCTATTCAAAACGCCCAAAACCGCATTCTGCACATTATTAACCGCATGGCACGTTTAAATGCCGCATCATCGACTTTGAAACTGTGACTCTTAAGATTTTTTAACAGGATCATATGCCATATTTCATCGCAACCGAACAGACAGCGATTCAGAGCAAAACTGTGTTTTGATAAATTTTAGTACTGTAGCATTCAACCAGACTACGTCAAGCAAACAATATGCTCATATATATCATATCAAGGGCATGCGTGGTATTCTTAAGACATTACCCAGAAGACATAGTCACATTGCTATCTTGCGTGACATAATGAACAATGTTTCTTTGATATATTTATCTTGGATCGCGTTACTTTTCTTTTATTATACTTGATCGTCAAGCCTATATTCAAAAGCATTGTTTATGGAATGTCTCCTTCCTTAAATATGATTGCTTTATGTCTTTAATATATTTTTACGAATTTACTCTATAAAGGTGAAAACAGTTTTACGATGATTTGTCTTAATATCTGCTAAGTCTGTAATATGACATTCTATTGCCGGCTTACATGTACTCCAAATAATACTAAAAACGTCGATTTGCTTCAGGCGGTTACGACCTCTGATTTAAAACATTTAAACCCTTCAAATATTGATTTCAGTATCGTATTACATCAAGTATTAAATCGGTTATTGTGTTCGTTGTCGAGAGGAAAGACTCAGTCTCTACATATCCTACAGGAAACAATGCGGACACTGATCAGACAGTGTTGGCTTAAACTGTCTTATCTGGGTTTACACTACACTGTAGGTGCACATAATCGTTAAAATGCGTATATATATATCGAAAGCTTGGTGCAAAACTATTGTAACTCCTGAACATTTGTTAAGGAGTTATAATAGTTTTGCACCAAGCCATCGATATAGAGTAACGGGTATTCTTTAGGTTTATTCAAAATCAAATTGTAGCATGCACACATTTAGATTGAAATTAGTAATGTATGTTCCTCAACTTGCACTAACAGGTTTGTTTTTATTGTTTGGTGTACAACACTTACGATAAAGCACATAATACCACGTGTTACATAACGTGACAACAGGTGCACAATGAAAATCCAGTTATCACAAAACTTAGGGGCAAACCGTGTTTATCCAAAATCTCTAAAACAAAACTGATGTTACCATTTTATTGTGTATTTCAAAATATCCGCTAGAGAGGCAAACAAAGTGGAGCGGTCTGGTCAGTATTTTCACAACTCATCATGGATGCTTCAATTTAAACGATTGACAATACAATAAGTACTTGTAGCCAATACGAACTTGTTTTAAAGACATACTATTGGAAATTATTTCAGAGTCGCTTAACTGTTTTTCTTATATAACTATTTTGCTGTACATTATTGAAATCTTTATCGAAGAAACATCTGAAAATTCTATATTTCAACCTTAATTGGACGCGATGACGTTTGAAAAATCTATTATCACCATGATACAAGTGAGTGCTCGAGTCATTTGACGCCATTTTAGTATCACTACTGGTTTAGTTAAGGTTAACATACAACTTTTCTACAGTTTGCTAACCCTGAAACATTATCGTAGTTGTGTTGTTGTGTGTACCTTTCATTGAATTTGGAGAAATTGGTTTGTTGATTTAGCTCCAACTACCCTAAGTTCAAATTAAATCGTTCTTCGGGTAATTCAAACTTATGAGCATAGTCCCCGCATTCAAAAAAAAAATAATCGACTTATTTTTCAGAGGACGAAACACCTAGCCTCGTTTTAGGTGTATTTCATTTACCCCTTTTAACCCCTCTGTTTCAAAGGATTATTAAAAACAAATGTTAGAAATGGGACAATTGCTCGTAATGATAAAATGCTCCATTCCGTACAACTTTTTCAAACAATTCGAACATTCGCACTTTCCTTTTGCTTATATTTTCATCCTTTACATCAGATTGAAAATAGAATAAGAGAGGTTTATGGTTATCCAAGTCATCACAAACATCCTTCTACTTCCAGAAATATGTCAACATTTCCTACTACGAGCTGAGCATGAGCGACTCCGGACGGTTCCAGTGCCACGAGCAGAACGAGCACGACTTCGAGAACAACACGATGCTGCTGCAGACCTTTGACAATGGCTGCTTCCCCAGGTTCGCCTGCCTCGAGATCAACAAGCCCTCGTCATCTACGCTGGAGTACCGCATGGGGAACAGAATCAGCTGGCCCCTCAACAACTGGAACAACTTAAAGGCCACGGTGTGCGACGAGAAAGAGTTCCGACCGAACGCCAAGGATATGCTGAGATTCGGAAAACAAATTGAAAACAAGCCCACGACCATCCTGATAGACAATGAGCACCATTATCCTACGTTCTGTGGCCTTGACAAGAAGTGGTTTCGCGATTCTCAACTATATATAAAAGAGAAAGACCACTGTGACTTGTGTCTGGTCTATGATGGAGTTATGCACCCTAAGAGAATTGTCCAAGTGCCACTAAACTGCAGCAAAGACGAGCACAATCATATACAGAGGGACTACAAATGTATCTCTTCTTTGCCCCAAGATGAGAACACGCACGCCATATTGACCCGCACCCTTCACATGCACGAGGAATACCTGTGCTGGGTGTTTGTAGAGAAAGATGATGTCTCCGATGAATACGGAGTCATTTACCTTCTAGAGGCCTCTAACTGTGACAGTGTCGCTATTGAAGCCGTGAAAACCGGCTATCTTGAGCCTAAGACAATATATAGCATTCCTAAAATCACTTCAACAAGATCATGCCCGTACATAGGGCAGCTGATTTCCACTTCGACCACGCAGGCGGTGTATCCATCTAGAAGACCGTACGAAATCCCCATGAGTACAAACAGGCCCGCCAAGTCACAATATTCTGGAGCTAAAAGACAAGGTTTATCCTGGTTTGGTTTAACATTACGCATCGTTGGACTGCTACTCCTAATGAGTGTTTAATTGTACTTGAATTAAGATGACGATATGAAGGAAATTAAACCCTGTATTCCATACATACCGAATGTGACGCCTATGTGGAGGATGTATATAGAAATTATTGTAGAAAATAAAGCGTTTGCTCATATTGAGCAAATGCGCTATTTTCATCAATATTTTCGAAGCCATTCAAAATGGGTGTTTTCCCTTCTCCTTGATAAGCTTACAATTCGAAATATTCGTCAAATACGTTAATTGTGAACGAGTTCACAATAGCATATGGAGTAAAGGTATGAACAGTGTGTAGTTTAAAGTCAAACTTGGACTTAGAACCATTGTCTGCTGAATATTCAGTGATGATTCTTATGTAAATCGAGATCATCCGATACTGAAGTAACAGAAAGGAGAACTAATGATAATCATCTCATGATAAGCATTCCGAAGTTTCTCGTATGTATTAGACATGTGCAAAGGTGACGCGTGGTGTGCAATGACATTTAGAGGTTACGACTGTAATTATAAACCTTTCATTTGATGTGTCTTGAGTATGAAGCCTGTGTAATGTAAGTTACCCGCGTTTAGACATGGCCCGACCGGGTATTATTTGTTATATAAGTTTGTTTCACGATGGAGGATCATTGGGTCTTTCGATCAAACATTAGGACCCAAGTCATTCTTTGACGTCGAGTAATGATTTGATGGGTCACTTCTGGACAGGGTCACTTAGCCCCTTCACTGCCAGGAAGATTTTTGCACATGCGCAATGTTTTGTTTACTTCCTCGTCGACTTAACACACTCCATCGACCTTTTGTAAACCGTTAGTCGAGCAGCAAACAGCTTGGATCCGAATGAGACGACGCGTTTCTCGGCGTCTCATTCTGATCCAAGCTGTTTGTTTATGTTACTAAATCGGAGTAGGGCAGTGAACGGCTAAGCGATATGCGATGGTTATTTAATTCAGCGAATGAACAGGAATACAACTTTATCGGGGCCCCGGTTAAACCGAAATTCTAAAATTGAGATTGTTTCAAGCTCAACGTCAAACACTCAGATTTCTGTCGATTATATTACCACTTATTGCCTAACCTTTAAACTGCTAGATAACAAAGTAATTGTTATCTGACGCCAATCGGTTAGGAAAGTGGTTGTCAAGTTTCAGTGACAGTCCGCTGATGAAATGTAAGCATAAGACTATTCACACTTTAATATGTGTCGTAGAACCGGGCATGTCATCTGAGTAAAAGGTTCATTTGTTTAACCTGATGTAACTTACAGGGCGATTCCAATGGGACGTGTGGGTAGATAAGGCTTCTTAACACTTGGTTTTTAGGTCCTATAATGATATTTTATTTTTAGGAGATTTACCCTTTTTCCCACAGAAGCGTTTTTGGCGCCTCTGACGCAGCTGACCATTAAACACATTGGTGAGAATAGAAGGGGGAGCATTTGATCGCAACGAACCAATGCTCCATTTCTACGATGTTTTCATCTAGATATTTATTCTTTCATCAGATTAGTTCCTTATAGATAAGTCTAGAATATTTTACGGGCGAAAGGGTTAATTATAGTGGATGTTTAACATACAGTCAAACCTCGTTGGCTCGAAGTTGCAGGGACTATTTTGATAAGCCTTTATTACCGGAAGTTCGAATTTCATTCGAACATCCCGTAATTGAGACCTATCAAAATAGTCCCTGCAACTAGTATATATTCATACACAAAAACAACATTTATGTTTTGGTCCATAAATAATGTGTTCGACAAGCATAAGTTCGAGCCAACCGAGCTCGACCCATT
>JAULCE010363950.1:0-10241 GCA_032359355.1 Macoma nasuta | reverse complement strand
AAATCGGACGATATTTAAAAATGAAGCAGACGACATTTACAGCAGACGACAATTTTCGCAGCAGGCGAAGGGTTAAACTATGTATGTGCCATTTTCAAAAATGGTACACACGTGGTTTTATGAGGAAAATAATGCGATTTCTACTTAAAACACGTATGTGCCGTTTGTCAAAATGACATTTTCATGATTTTAGGACGAATAACTTTGACTTCCATCGAAAACCATGTAACTACCGATCTACCTAAGTGGCAGATAAATGGTTATTGCAGAACACTAATGTGTTTATTTTTTCAGGCCCGCCTCACTTATGACCATTGTGCTTTTGCTGGTTCAAACGTTATCAGCAAAACTGTTCTTTCTCCAAGGAGACGATTTTGCTTTGGACAACAGGTAAAGGGACATGCTACACAAACCCATTAACCCTTTCCTCCATAGATGCGCCTCTGTAACAGATGTGTATTGAAAACGTTGTAGGAAATGAATCATTTGCTTGAAACAAATTAAAACACTGCATTTTACTTTTTGCTTAGATTTTCAAAAGTTTGTACTGTTAACATAAATATAATGCTCATATGTGAGCGCCAAGACAGTTCAATATGGTATTTGTACTGTTCACTTGAACCACACTTATATTTCTTTGCCCAAACGGTATGCTTTTGATATATAAAGAGAGATACTTGTTCTATATATTCTGGAGCGTTAGGCACTGAGCGCTGTTAACATGAGCAGACAGCTTTTGAGCCTAAGCCTGAGTTTTGTCGCCAAATTGATTGTCCTTTATATTAATTAAATATTTAAAAATGTCTAGAACATATCATTTGCATTTCGTCTGCGTTACATGAGCATTGACACTGTAAAAATAGCGTTTTGTAAAATGTATCCTATTCAGCATTTTATTACAATAACAACATAAGTATTTCGTTTCAAAGAGTGTATGATATATGTGCGTACCCGATGCAGTATTATTTTATTCCAATGACGCAGCTATTGTCTGGCTTAATTTAACTGTCACTAGGCAAATCAAGACTGACCACAGCGGTTCGTCTCTGGTAACATATCAACAGTTCAAAAGAAGAAAAGTGATCCCGCAGACTATATTAAACACATCTTAACCGACACCTCTTAGAAACTTACATAAAATGGGGGGAACGATTCCAAGTTAAAGACACACACATTTCTACACCAGCAACAAAACACATTTCTACTAAATGACGTTACGTTGCAAAAAAGACGCCCTCGGTATATCAATGTTATAAGTAAAACATAAGGGGGAACACAGTAATGATTAGAGTTAACAAACTGTAGAAAAATAAAACGCTAAATAACATAATGTATAGCTGCCGCACTAATGAAGCATTATAAAAAATGTCAGAAAACCAAACTTAACAAAAAGCTTCACAGACACCAACACCATAACTTCTGCTAAAAGCTTATAACAAGACAATACGTTTCAGCTAAAATTAGCAACATTCTACACCGACATGAAAATCACACGGATTCAAGTTTCGTCGAAGAAAGCTGAATAATTAAATATATTAAAAGCAACACTTAAGTAACACTGATTTAAGTTTCGTCGAACAAGCAGGAAACGGGTAAGAAACAAGGCTCTATAGCTGTTCAAAAAAAGTTACAAGTTTAAAATTCCTGTAGGTAAAAATGAACAATATACTGGTTCAAGTTTCTGCGATTTAACGAAATATTAAGCCTATAATACTTTAAAATGTCATGACTTGTTCAAGTTGGCCAGTAAGCTAAAATAATAATCTTCTTCACTGACACTAAAAAATTATACTGGTTCAAGTTATAGCGAAGACAGGGAATATTATTGAGGATATAAGTAATTACGCCTTTTACCGTCAGGGCTAAAGCTAAAGCGCGTATCCAAATTGCTTAAAATCTTATTTCTCATCCAACCCCTATATTGTGACCATGTATCAGACTCGTCACAGCAAAGGATTGGGTACAGAAATGGGAAGAAACGTCGGGAAATGTTTAAAGTATAGCTCGATCTTCTAGAACCATGATGATATGAATCATTTTTGAATTATATTCTTCCAGACGGTTTCTGTTTACCTTCACGTTCTTCATGTTCTTCTACAACATATTCGTTGGTCTTGTCTCCTGCCTGATGAGAATCATCAAGTCAATAGCCATCGGTGCCATCTTCCTGCCGCGACTTGATCACAGCGCCTTGCCCAGGAGGTTTCAGATGCTTGATCCCGGTAAGTGCGATACATAACGAAAACGAAATGCAAATGATAGAGTAACCCGTCGTCTGATCTGGCTCAAAACTTTCTGAAAATATTAACAGCGTTCATTTTTAATACGTTTAAAGTTCAATAAGCGTTCCTCCAAATGTACATATACAATGATTTTTTTTCTTGTAGGTTTGTCATTTTAACCATTATGTGTGATAAATCGCAAGGAGGGTCTTTGTGGCCAATCTACTGTCAAAAACAGTGACCTTCAACTCGCTTAGCACGAACTTCCCTTTAGCTTGAACTGAAATAAAAGTCCCGGAGATACAACATTTGCAAGTAGTATGGCTCTAGATCAGACACCCAGTTACTCGGCGTCTTATCTGGAGCCATGCTGCTTGCAATTTTGACTACTATTCTTTATTTAACACATGATATAAGGTATTTCAAAACTTTATTAACAAAATATTATCATAATGTATTAGGTCTTGAAATATCGTTCACCTCGAACTTCGGTTAAGTCGAAGTAATTTCGAGGGTCTCTATGAGTTAGAGCTAACGAGGTTCGATTGTATTTACAAACTGTACGCATTTGTAATTTTCTATCTGTGACTTACGCTTGAATTAGGAAGGAATACCATTTCTACCACTGTGAATTGGCAATCTAAATTGCTTTATATACGCATAACGCATTGTTCACCATGCATTTTTCATCTATATAAGTGTTTTATACTTAGTAATTTAGTCTAAGAAGTATAGTTTTCTTGCTGACAATTTACCACGTTGGATCAAAATAAGCAGTCTAGTTTAGACTTCAACTTGCATAAACACCTCAATCAATTTAACTTTTACTGCATAGTAACGTGTCGCATGAATTGTCTGCCTATTTAGGCGTTTCTCTGGATTGAAGATCGTAGAAAACTTTGTGTGAAATGGAGCAATTGCATTTAATTATCAAACTATTTATTTCCTTGTGTTTTTAAAACAATTAAAATATGGAAGTTTATTAATTTCGATTTTCGGGTAAAGTGAACTAGTGAAAATAGCCTACTCAACATAAACATGATCCATAAAGCAAACACCTATTTTTGTCAAATTGTAGTGTCTTCACTCCAGATCCTAAAGTTAGACTCATTTAAAATGAAATTATATGACAGATAAAATATTTTCTAGAAGGGTAGATTTTGTCTTTGAATGGCTTTGACAACAAAGTGGATTGTGACGCACTTGGTCGTGACGAGCAAATATTCCATTTTCCACAATGTTTGTAAGCGTCATCTGCTATCGAGGATTCTAAAGGCATTGCTATGATATAAACTGTTAAACGAGTTCGAGGAAATGAGCTTTGACTGTTTTGGGTTACAGGTTTTGCGGCTTATGTGGGCTTTATCCACGTTGAATGCGCTAACACCCATCCGGTCCTTGTGGTTTTCCTGAGGCTTCTGATCCTGGACCACAAAGCCAGGAAGACAGGAATAGACCCACGTGACACTGCAGCCGTCAATATGAATGGAAAAAACACTTCACGTAAAACGCACATTTCCAGTAGGTGTACAATCGAAACTTTATCGTCGGTTATTTTCTAAAACTGGTATGCACAATTAAGGCAAATAGGCACTTACGTGGTTTTGCAAAAACAAGTAGTATCGACTTATCGAAAAACTCGTTACTGTCATTTAGGCAAATTGCATTAAGGTGACTTTATGAGAAATCGTCGTGGTTGCTCTAATACCACGGATGCAACATTTTTGAAAAATGGTACATACGTGGTTTTGGAGCGAAAACGAGTTGAAAAAGTAAAACGATGATTTCTCTTAAAGTTAAAAAATGGCACATACGCAGTTTTAGAACAAAATCGATGATTTCTTCAAAAGTTGAAAACCAGAAAAGACGATTTCTCCTAAAGTTGAAAAATGGCACATACGTGGTTTTAGAACAAAAACGATGCTTTCTCCGAAGTTGAACAACAAAAACGATGATTTCTCCTAAAGTTAAACAATGGCTCCGAAGTTGAACAACAAAAACGATGATTTCTTCTAACGTTGAAAAACAAAAACGAAAACAAAAACGTTGATTTCTCGTTAAGTTGAAAAATTGCACATACGACGTTTTAGAAGAAAATCGATGATACGTAGTAATGTCGAGTCGGGAGAACTATTTGTAGGATTCCACTTACCCGAAGTGCGAATAATAACGAGTAACAAAATGTCTGAAAGGGAATTCCAATTAATCCATATTTTGTATTTCTTCTCATCTTGGCCAAAGCTGCTTTAGGTAATCTGGAAAAAAACATTGCCGACACTTGTTGTGTTTAGTACGAAGGACTTATTATATGAGTACGAGTTACCCGCTACGTCAGTGGACTTCAGATCTCGGTATACATTTTTTGCTATTCACCATAACTAACGTTCCTTTTAAACAATAAAAATAGTGATCTGAACCACTATTTAAAATTGTCATTGATTCAGATCTACGCTGTTTAGCGGTATTGAAACTGGACTTCATACAGTCGCAATATTGCGACTCCTGCGGATGAAAATGTTCAGCATTTCATTTAATCACGGACCATGGCATGCATACATATATTACCTAAAACCCTAAGTATGTATTACACATAAATACCTCATGGTAGGGTATCAACTTAATCTGGCGACTTTTGTGTCAGTTTTGGTTGACGAGATTCGTTACGAAACTTTAATAAAGTGTTTGCTTGCAAATACAGTAGAATGGTGAATGCTAGTGTTATGACTTACCTTCTACAGAAAATATACATTTTTCGAATGACTGCTTGTTGATGCGCTAAAAAAAGCTTTGTGAGAACCAGGGCATTTGATCATGGTGCATAAATGCTCTATGTCCCACTATGTTTTCAAAACTTTTCATAATGGAATGTTCCCGTTCTCCTTTATATTCTTCGTTTATATTCATTGAATGAATTGTAAATGAAACAATGCATTTTTTGCTTTAAATATGTAGCAGACGGTATATGATTGGAGTACGATATCGAAGAAGGGAAATGGTTAAAAAAGAATCGGGTTGTCAAAGTATTGGGAGTTTACATTAGTTGACGTGAAGGACATTACCCGACCACGTATTCGGATACTATCCTAACCTTTAGCCTGCTATGTAATATGTCGTCTGCTCAAATTATCGTCTGCCTCAATTTGTAAAGTGTGTCCGATCTTTTTTTCAAATTTGGTGACCCAACTGTCTCAGTGTCAAACAGCTTTGAATTAGATCAGACGCAGAGTAACTTGGCGTCTGATCTGGATCCAAGCTCTTTGAATAATCACCATAGTCGTGAATAGCAGGCTAAGGTTTAAGTACATCGGACTTCCCCTTTTCATGCTTATTTTACATATTTTGTTCATAACCTACTACCAAGGCATATTTAACTCTGTTATTACAGGTATAACAAAGAAGCCAAATTGGGGTCCTCGTGTCAGCAGACAAGCCAGGAATAAATGGTTCTTGATGTATACGCTGTTTCACAATCCTACACTAAGATCGGAGAGGAAACAGTATATCGCCTATGTCAAAGCTCTCAGAGAGAGAATAGCACGACATTATAACATGAACAAATCCGCCATGGGAGCGCTGGTAAAGAGCATGAACAACACTGCAACTCCGTTAGGACTAGCAGCAGGTGAAACTGGAACTACAGAGAAGACGGGACAAAGTCAGGCTCATATGAACTGGAACGCCGTGTTGGGCATGAGTAAATTTATGATGTCAGTGCAGCGTACGCGAAACAATCATATGGCTGATGCAGCCATGGGAATGGAGATAGCTATGTTAGAAATGAGCAATGCCATGATAGACGAGGAAGAGGCTAGGACAGGTGTTAGCAGCTCACAACCACTTACGGTAGAAACCAAAGACGCTGAAACAGTTAATTCAAAACCATCTTTGTGGAAGCGGGCAGCTTTTTCCGCCTTGAAAATGGACCCTGCACAAAAGTACACAGTAGATCAAGACAATGATGAAAACGTTGAAATGTCAAGTCATTTATAAGTGCGCAATTCAAGTTGTCAAGTTTTTCAAAATGATATTTTAATGACAATGTCCTCAAACGGCACTATGGCCATAGTCTGTAATATCACATTTCACCTGAGAGAAAAATATCAAATGGATTTCATTATAATTTGAATGGCAATTTGCTTTGTTGTCTATATTTTCATATTATTATTATTTTTAAAAGATAACCCTTCGCTAAAGGATTGATTGAAAATAGCTTGGGGAGAAAAGGGTTAAAGAGGTGTTTTTCAGATAAAGTGTTCTACTCGAGCAGCCCTGGTGCACTCTATGATATGCCTAAGGTCTCAAAGTTTTATATGTTGTTTTGATGTTTTACGTGGAGCTACTTAGAACACGTTTCACCCTTTCCTCCACACGAACGCAGTCTAGACCCTCTGTAGCTGGTGGCTTTTGATTTTATTTAGTAGGACATATGCAAATGCTTCTTTTCTAAAATGATTTTTTTCTAAAAATTTAATTTTCCTTTCACCTATAAATTCATGTTTCTGAATTTAACTATTCGCTTGAGGATTGAGGTGAAAAAGGTAAAAAAAAAACTTCTTTTCAGCTATTGTATTCTTCTCAAGGTGAAACACCCCTTGTGTACTCTGTACTTTGTCAAAGGTTTAGAACAGTAGATGTTGTTTTGATGTATTACGCGGTACTACCTACAACACGTCGTACCGTTTCCTTCATACTAACTCAGTTTAACGCCTCTTCAGCTGATGGCTTTTAAAACAATTGAAGGGAATGAGAAGTTTGCTCTTGACGTGCAAATGCCCCTTTTTCGACATGGATTGCAATTTACGTCAAATTACATTAAGCTTTTTGCCTATATTTTCATCACACTCATCGCTTGAGGTTTGGTCTTAAATCGCTTGGAGAGAAAAGGGTTAAAAAGTGAGTTTCATATTAAATATTCTACGCAAGGTGTAAAACCCCTGAAGCACTCTATAATTGGCTAAAGGTGTATAGTAAGCATACTCGGCGATTCCCGTCTAAAGTCGCTTTTGTCCGTGAGCTTTCCGGCTATTCACGAAAAAGTTCGGTTAACCCGCGGACGATAGTGTGTCGGTAGAGATCGCCGTGTCCACCAGGACTGTCTCTGCATTTAATTAAACTGTATTTTCTGTCACCCCAGCCTTGGAATTTGATTAGAATAAACCCTGTTTGGAACTAATCACTTAATGCAAATATGTTTACCTTTGTTTTATATTATGATTTTAATAACTCCTGCAATTTTTGCACCTACTCTATCTTCGCTAAGAAATGTCTTTAATCTTCAAAGCATATGAATACTTAATAACAATCGGTTTTCAAATAGTTATGCAAATGGTTTTGACCAGCTTCGAAGCAGTTTTTTGTCAAAATAAGTTTAAATGACTACTAGTATCGCGTCCTTAACTCTTCGCGGAAAGGCGAATAAAATCAAGGGAGACAAAATATTCTGTTGGTTAAAAAACACCAGTTTCAACTATACTACTCCAAGAAACTCGTAGCTCATCAGAATTAAACATTACTTGGGGGTAGCGAATGGGGCAATAGTTCATTTATCAGCGGGTAAGTACAAAGAGTAAAGGTATATAAATTGTATAAGATAACGATATCCATGCGAACATTGTTAAGCATACAGATATTTTAAAAGAACATCTTCAGGCACTTGTAATAGAGACAAACAATAGAATCATTACAATAATAAACAATGACGGTACTGTTATTTTTAATAAATTTGATGAGTACATAACACATAACTTTGACAAAACTTTCATAATCAACACCCAATATTCGGCGTAAAATAGTGTACCTTATGCAAGTTTATAATCTCATTGATATATGGAGGTCTCAGCACCCAAATACACAACAGTTTCAATGGCATTCAAATATCCGCCCAACCATTTTTAGTAGATTACATTACTTCTTCATTTGAACCAATTTTATATGTTTTTACGAAACCATCTACGTTTCGCCAAGGCTTCAACACAGACCATTCATTAGTATAAGTGGTTGTTTTATGTTATAAAATTAGATCGGCGGCCAGGGTTGTTTAGACTTAACAGTAGTAGTGTTCTCAAAACTGATTATCAATACAAATACGAACTGCTATAAGTAAAACAGCAACTATTAACAGAGATGCAAAGCTTAATACTGTCCGGGAACAAGTAAAAGGCACTATTCGAAATGCCATTATAAGATATAAATAAAAAAGCAAGAAACGAACGAAAATGGAAGCTTAACTTATTTCGGATATTGTCCATTTACAAGAAGAAATTGCAAACTTTTCAAAACAAGAAAAAATGAACATCATAAACACTCCCTGGACGAAAAAAAATAACGCTTTTATGAAAATATAGAAACCCGAATTAAAGGGGTATCAATCAGATCAAATACAGAACAAACAGAATTTGATGAAACCAATTCAAAATATTTATCTAATTGAAAAAGGAAAAAATCTGAACAAAAACCAATAGCTAAGCTTAACGTAAATGGCAACAGGATAACTAACCGGCCTGGCATAAATCAATAAAGCACAATAACGTTTTGTAATTCTTACGACGTAAAACTGGCACAAGAATCCAATAGCGACCTCTTTTATAACAACATAAACATTAAACAGTGAAGAAATATTAAATGAAGGTATGCTTATCGAAAACGAATGTAAAAATGCTTTAAAAGAGATGAAGATGGCATAAGTACTGAATTCTATAAGAAAAACTTATTTTATTAAGTCCATTTATTACTAATATAAAAAACAAAATTTAACAAATCTGCAAATACAAGGACTCATGACACTTATTCCGAAATCAAACAAAGACATAAAGTTGGCACTAAAGCCTCAGCAAACAAAGTAAAGAAAACACAATCATAGATAGCTCACATAAAGCTTTGTCAAAGGAAGGCATATTGGAAAAAAATATAAATCTTAAACCATTTCGACGAACAAATTTGCATGATTTTATTTGTTTCTGACTTTGAAAGGGCATTCGATACATTTAATCATGAGTTTATGTTACAATATCTAAACAATTTAAATTTCGGAAATGATTTATTAAAATGGGAAAATCTTTTTATTCTAATTCTCAAAATGCAACATTAAACAATGACCACATGACTGACTTCTTCCCCGTTAAAAGAGGAATCGGACGAGGGTGGCCATATTTATTTATCATATGCATTGAATTATTATCGTTTAGAATAGCAAATAACAGTGTTATAAAAGGTATCTCTACATAGAAGGAATTGCAATTAAGAGCACTCTTTTTGCTGGCGATGCAGCAAGTATCACAGATGGTACTTAAAATTTGTTTATAAATCTAATAACCACTTTTAACACTTTTAGCTATGTAACAGTGTTAAACTGAACTTTTCAAAATCTAAGAACAGGTTCAACCACGCAAAATAACACTATATATCTAGAAAACCGAAAGTTCTATCGGGGTTCTGAAAAGGCAAGGCTTTAGGTAGTTTTTTACACAAAAATACTTCGATTATCAAAAGAAAATATTGAACAAAAACATGGAATACTTTAAGATTATTTTAAAAAGCTTTCAACATAAACAAGTGACATTGTTAAGGCAAAATCACTGTTTTAAACACATTCGCGCTCAATTACTATTATTTCCACTTAGCGTGCTAGACACACCATCACGCGAAATTATTAAGACGATATCATCAGAATTTATGTTTAATTTTGTCTGGGACTATAAACCAGATAGAACTAATAGAAAACAATTAATACAACACCATGACGAGGGATGTTCAAAGATGATAGAATTAAAGTATATTATTAACTTTTGAAATGTACTTGGATAAAAACGAATATTTGACAATGAAAACAAATGTCAATGGAAACAAATATATACACAAAAACTTGCAGCATGTATTTAGGAAAGCTACTTTTTTGAATGCGAACAAAATAAAGATATAATTAGTATTCTGTTCAATGAAAACCCATTCAACAAATTCATCATGTCAAAAAAACAGTTCCAATCAGCAAAAAAGTTATATGGAGTAATAAAAATGCCCTTG
>JAULCE010363839.1:0-10241 GCA_032359355.1 Macoma nasuta | reverse complement strand
TCTTTACTCGCCCCCCCCCCCCCCCCCCCCACCCACACACTAATATTTCCGTGAGAAAATGCGTTCAAAATGTTTTTTCCTACTTGAAATGACTGCACCTGAAATCGAAAGTTATAAACACGTGTGTGTGTTGAAATGGCATAGTGGTTTACAATGCAGGAGCGTATTATAGCCTGCGAGAACACGGGTAGCATGTGTTTTGTTCTAATAGGACGTAGTATTCCCTATCCTTAAAGCTAGTTGTAACCCTGTGATTTACCTTGTTTCGAACCTGCAATGTCCGGTTTTACGGCATATAGAATGTGTCGTGTGTATTGAATTGATGATTATTAAAATGGGGAAGAAGTATATTTAAACACATATATTCGGGGAAAAACAGGTGGGGCGTCCTAGAAAATACGTTTGAGATATCAGGAAAGTTATTCTTTATTGATATGCTATGAAAATAATATTGTTTGACATTTTCGTAAAATACATTCATATTTTAACATTTTTTGTGTTTGTTTCGGGGTATATGTTATGTTTTCTTTCCAAGACAGTATCAATAAACCTCCGTTAAGTTTGATAACATGCTTCACACATCAAAAACATCGATTATACTGGTTAAATAGTAATCCCGTGGTAAATGGAAGTGTCCCTGGGTAAAACCGCCATATTGAATTTGGTGTTAAATCGATATATTTCTAATTGCGAGATAACAATGGTTAAATGTGATTATAACAGGTGCCCCGGGGTTAATCAAATTGTCCCGGGGTTAATCAAATTGCTGGGGTGTCCAGGGGTTTATAGGACATTGACCAATCCAATAGTGAGGGATTATTCACTGTGGGATGTCTTTCAAAATGGAACTCAACTGTCAACATACGTAACAACACATTGCAAATCTTTTATAGATAATGATTATCGAGTATACACATGCCAATTTGAATCGGTTTTTTCTTCGCAGATCGAAATATTAATATAACCTCTAACCACGGTTAGTTGTCTGTTCAGCTGTTAATGGATTTATCGCAAGAAACGAAGGTGGGTGCACATGTATCCCCATACCACCAATATTCGATCACTTTACTGATTTAACCACCCGCGTGTTTAAAAATCAATGGATACAGCAAGATTAATTATTTTATAGTTAATAAAACGACCAATTTTCGATCAAGGGAAACAACTCCAATATTCAGCCTCTTTTAACTATACTGCGCATTTTTTTTAAGGATGCACAGAAATTTAAAGTGTTAGTATGCATTTAACAAGTGTTACTTTTAATTAACAATAATTATAAGCTATTTTTTCAACAGTTTAAACGTATGTACAGATTGTTTTACTTGAATTTACTGCTCAATTTCCATGTTTTCACAGGTGGGACACATACATGGAGCACCACACCTTAAAACTCTTACATGAGTGCAGAAAAACAGGTGTACCCAGGCATTACATCTATCACAACACCCCTATTTGATCATTTAGGATGGGGTGGTGTAAAATTGTATAAAATAGTTTTCCAATCACATCCATCAATTTCCAATTAAGCTCACTTAAGGAAAATTGATGATAAGCATAGTAGTGAATGTAACCTTAACTTTTTAGGTAAGTAGACTATGCCGACTTGATTTGACGCATGCGGGCCCTGGAAAATATCCATTTCATGCAGATGAATCGTAAACAAAATGAGTTTCAACTAATAAACATTGGCAAAACGATTGATATGGATTGAATAAATTAAGAATAGTAAATATACACCATTTTGATAAAAAAAAATAAAGATTGTATTTTTTCATTTTCTTTTTTTCCATTTCGGCGAAAACTATCTGTTTGACAGTTGTAGTCGTCTGTGTAAACAAATGGGGCGCGCGCAACCGGTGTCGAGATCAAATAAGGAAAACTTACGCCTTTTCCGGGGCTGATCGAATTTACATCTCGATCGAATATTGGCAGTACGGGGATAAATTGTATATTTGGACGTCCAAAACGACATGCTAAATTTTAGCATGTTTTTCTGAATTCTCCTTGGCGTTTCATCATAAATTGATGGATTTTGATCAAGCAAAATGCTTTACCAGCAAGAAAAAATATTTTCCTTGTACAGAGGAAACTGTTATCTGGTCTTTTTCTTGCGCTAAATTTAATGATTGTTCAGACAACCTATTGGTCGTACTAAATGTGACCGAGAAAAGCGCATTGTAAGTGTGCAAAGTGAAGTTTTGGCTCGTTCACATCTAGTACGACCTGAGTCATATTGACGTTCATGGATCTGTTGAAGATGCTATGGCGAGTCGATTGTTTCCTGTCGCTGTTTATTCACAAGGAAACATGTTTTCCACGGTAGCGGGACAACTCGGACCATGCCAAATTCGGACCAGACAACTCGGACCACGAGATGGGACAATTCGGACACCTGATTTTTTTTATATTTATAAATGGGACGCGAAGATTTGAACGACATGAATTATGATTTATAAATAAAAAGCATGAAACTAACGTTTTAACACAAACAAAAGATCATTTTGTAGATATATTCTATATTAAATTCAACTTTTGCATCGGCAAATGAACCAAAATGATTGATATTCATACAACTATATCTGCGTTAAAAAATGCTTTATAATACAATAATTGCATGAATGATGTATAATTCATTTTGTATTGCATTGTGTTGACACCACGGCGTCTGATTACGACTTACATGCGGTATCAATCGTAAAAAACAATCGTAAAAATCAAATCCAATTTGCATATGACTAGTGACTTCAAGCTGAAACAAAATGTGTATACGACGTAAAAAATCAGATATTTAGTCCTAATCATATGTAGCTACTCAGCGTCAGGACAAGCCACGTTTGCGTTATTTACAAATCAGAAGTTTGAAAAACATGTGTTAATAACACGTGGCGTTAATCTCTTAGTCGATTCACTCAAAGACTCAAGACATGTCGTTCCTTAATTATCCGATAATTAACATTTGGAGGGTGAGTTTTGCTCTGTAAATATAAACGCGTTGTTCATTCTCTTGTATTTCGTTTCGACAAGGGAATCTCCACAGACATGTCAGTTGTTTATATCTGGCCTGTTATAAATGCAGTAAACTTTTTGCTCTGTAAACGTATTAACATATGTATTGTATTGTCTCTTGTATTTCGTTTCAACAAGAGCAATCACACAGACAGTTACATACTTTTTTTATAATGTACATATTGTTAGAACCTTGTTCATAAATATTCAGCATCTGATCAAACGCCTCTGGTAAGGACTTTTATTTATATGCATTTTCTGAAATATAGATGAGGAAATAAAGAAATATATATTCCAGTTGTGTCATTTTATGCTTTTATCTAACCCCTTTGTTTTTGTTTATTTCCAAGAATAGTCCGATATCAAGTCTGAAAAACTATGCGCTTGTTTGCTAAAATTGATCAGTCACTGTATATGGTCTGCGCATGCGTGTAGTAATGGCGGGTTTAAATTTCCTCTGCAGAAAAAACCAGGATATTTAATGAAATAGTGTATTTTATGGATATAGTTCAATATTAAAGTGAGCGGATTAGTTTGTTAGTGCTTGATACGAAGTGATCGGATGGTCTTCGATGGGTAAATCAGCAGAAAAAAGGAAAAGGAAGAAAAATAAGAATTCACCGGACAACAACGACACTGTAAACAAACGGGTCGCCATGGCGACAGGCGGACAACAAGATACAATTATACATAATGGACAACAACAGCAACAAAGTAGTGGGCAGTTTTACAATAATGGATATAATCCACAGGCAAGTCAAAACATTTCATATTCTCAAATGAATCCATCACAAAATCAACAATTCTATTCTACTCCGATTCAGATGAGGTCCCCGGTAGGGACAATGGCGTCGCCAAATATGCCACTATATATTCCTCCGCCTACCCCCGTGCATAATACAACCAGAGATGACCAGTTGTCAGTCATAATACAAGGGCTGGAAAATATTGACCAGAAGTTGACCCACTTGGACTCTATAAAAACAGCCGTAAATAAAATAACGGACCGTCTAGACACACTTGATCAAAAGACCACCAGGCTCGAACAAAAAATGCAGGACATAGAAGAGAGTAAAAATTACGACTCTACAATATTAGACCAAATACGAGAACAACAAAAAGAAATCGATAAAATACTAAAATCGGCCAAAACATTGGAAAAAGAACAAAATACGCGGGAACGAGACTTGAAAGAAGAAATCATAGACTTGAAGAGTAGAAGCATGAGGGATAACCTACTCTTTTTTGGGATTCCTGAGGAGAAAGATGGGAAGGATAGTAACTGTATAGAGAAAGTGTTAGAGGTAATAGAGGTCAAACTCGAAATCCAAAACGCAAAGCAAGAAATCAAACTTCACCGTGCCCACAGGATAGGCAAATACAATCCGATTAAAACGAGGCCTGTAGTCGCCAAATTTGCCTTCTACCCAGACAGAGAAAGTGTTCGACAAAATTCGAAAAAGCTCGAAAAACCATACGGGATTAGCCAACAATTCCCCAAAGAAACAATGGACCGCAGACGACAACTTATACCGATAATGGTCAAAGCTAGAAGTGAGAACAAGGAGGCGTAATTAGTGGCGGACAAGCTCTACATTGGAGGTCGCTTGTACCAGGGCCCAACAGGGGACGCAAACTAGGACAATCGCGAGAGTGTAATTAGGTGCTGTTTTTGGAATGTAGAAGGACTTTCCAAGCAGAAAAAAGCAGACTTAGACTTTACTAAATTAATAGGGGATCATGACATCATTTTTCTCAGTGAGACTTGGACTGGGAAAAAATCAGAGCTATATTTACATGGGTTTAAACTATTCCATTCATATAGAAAATTCCAAAATAGGAAAGCGAAAAGAAAAAGTGGGGGGATTTTAGCTTATGTAAAAAAATCAATTCAAAGGGAATACAAATTATAAAAAATGATGTAGATTGTATAATGTGGCTAAAAATTGAAAAAACTTTTTTTAAATTACCAGAAGATTATTTTCTATGTTTTACTTATATTGCACCTGAAAATTCCCCAGTGCATGCTATATATGATTGTGACATTTTCGAAACTATTCAAAACGATATCACCTTCTATCAAAATAGAGGAAAGGTGTTTTTATTAGGAGATTTAAACTCAAGAGTAGGTCAAAAGTCCGATTTTATTGAAAATGATATACAATTAAACGATCACGATTTTACCGGTTCGGATAAACCGATTTTTCGAGCAACCTCAGACTTTGGCACAAATAGATTCGGTGAATACTTGTTAGATTTGTGTAAAGGCTTACAAATGCGTATCGTAAATGGGAGGTCGGGGCAAAACTCCAAAGCATTAGCAATAATTACGCCTAATTATCTAATGAGGGTAAAACAATAGACTCTCACGCGGCCGACTATAAGTATTGGAGTATCTGAATTATCATTAAAAGAAGGAATTGTGACTCGTCAAATTTTTTTCCCGGTGTAACAGAACAGAGTATACCCCACGTACAGAGTATACCCGGGTATATTCTGTCCTAGGATAGTTTATACCCCGGGTATAATCTGTCCTAGGACAGAATATACCCCTCTAGGACAAAGTATACCCCCTACTGTATACGTTTTATTTTATACTTGTTTGTGTATTGTTTGTTTATTTATCAATTTATTATATGAGAACATGTATTTTATTAAACTACAAACAGTGTAGACCCAGATTAGTCACATATTTTTCACACATGTGTTTGGTCAAGGTAGGTACTGTTTGCAATGGTGTAAGAGAACATACTTATGATTTTGATTGAAATATAGCAATGCAGAACCTGAGCTGATGCCGATATGGATATCCCAGCGGCTGGTCTCGGTTGACACTGATTTCAACCGGACAGTGGAGATACCAAATGTTTTTGAAACTAAAACACCCTATTATCCCGGGGTATATTCTAGCCTGGAGGGTATACTCTGTCCTAGGACAGAGTGTACCCCGGGGTATAAAGTATCCTAGTACAGAATATACCCGGGTATATTCTGTCCTAGGACAGATTATACCCGGGTATATTCTGAGTGGGGGGTTAATCTGTCCTGCTACACCGGCGGCCATTTTTATTCACCAGTGGAATGTAAACAAACATGGCACCGGTTTATTTTCAATGATAATATTCCGATATTCCTATACCTTACAAAAGATATTCCTTAAATTTGTAAAACATATATATATATACATGGCTGCAATTTAGGTATTGCTATGGCGTTTTAAAACTTTGTTATTTGGATTGAATGACCGTGAGATGGTCCCCCTCATTAGATAATTGGTAGTGGCTAGAGGTCTGGTACCGGACCCCTAGCCTTTCCCATATAGGTTAGACTAGATGTCCGGAAGTATCTCTCACAACAAATAAATTTGTTTCTGTGATGTTTCGAGTGACATTATCAAGAAAATGAATGATTAATGCACATTCAGTAAACTTTTCGTTGGATTTAAATTAATGTAAGTTGCATCTATATCTGCATACCTATCTCCGTAGTTCGGTGTGGTTCACTCTCCGATTTAAAGAAGAGTTTGACTACATACATTAGCACGGAATAGCAACTGTGCATATCGGCGAATTATGTGCCGTATATAGCGTCTGTTGTAAAGGCGCTTTCATTGAAAGATTGCTGCAGATAAATAGGCATTACAAGCGTCTAGATCACGTGATGATCACTGTTCGCTCGCAAGCGTTTATCCATTACTGTATACCATACCTCTGAAAACTCTATTTAGGACGGTTTTCTGTTGAATAAGCAAACAATGACCAGTATTGGTCGATTTAAAACACATCAAGGAATTCAAATACTGTATTTTCAACAAACAGCCGATCCTCATTTAAAACCCTTTAGCTTTATAAATTCGTATATAGCAGAGTTTACTTGAGACATGCAGTGGATAAAGCCTGCATGTTGCTAATCCTCTCTATGTAAATTCGTGATAATGGGAACTATACTGAACTACTGTACATATAATATGAATCAACTTAAATTTATAAGACATTGCCTATCACGTTTGGTCATAAACCTGATAATCTAAATAAGAAAATCACAAGGAAGACGGTACTGTTTGATTCATCTAAGTACGTTAATTACGATATGGAGTGACGTCATGTGCACTTGGCTATGTCCTACATTCGAGGGAGCAAACAGAATATCCTCCAGGGTACTAGCTGTTCAGAATCAGACTTAAAAAGTCACGCTGAAAGCAATAGCTAAACAAAACTAATGTGTAAAATACTATGTTGTTTTACGGAAAATCCAAACAGTGTATAAATAAACTTTTTGAGAAAAAAATGGGTGTTATCATCATATTCATGAATAGATTTTGAGCGATCGAGTGTCACACCGCATTATTGAGAGGAGATAATCATATGTGACACAAATTGGCGATAATCTGTTTTTAGGTTTGATTCACAGTATTGTACAATATAGTTGCCGAATTTTAATTGAAGTTAATATTATTTGAATAACATTTAATGTACAGTATCTCTCTCCGTTGGGAGGGTTGAATGTCATTGTTAACGTCCGGGTAGATGCATGGAAGTCCCACGTGAGGGGGTATTTACCAGGGTGGTATTTACTGGAGTGGTAAATACCGGCGACGGTAAATACCGTCCAACCCTGATTTAGACTTAAACTCAGCAAACAGTGCTGACCATGCGCTGACGCTTCATTTTCATCTGGGTGACATATCTTGGTCTTAACAGTTTGCAATGCTGTACATGCCCATTTTCTTTTCTAGCTGATGGCTGATATTACCATGGCTCGAGTCTCATATTTTCCAAACATAATTATTTAAATATTTATTAGTAATTCTCAGCAAATGAACAACACACCTCTTAGTCCATGGTTGTTAGCTGAAAAGGACGAACACATTCTAGCAGCTCACTGCAAATGTATGGCGGGCTTGTCTGAAGTGTGTAGTCACGTGAGAGCTCTACTGTTTGCAAAATTAATAATTAAAAGTTCATTATTTAGTGATTTGTCATTGTGTTTGCTGATTCAAGCCAGAAAAGGTGTAAGATTTCATTGTGTTTGCTGATTCAAGCCAGAAAAGGTGTAAGATTTGAAAGTTTATACAATTAATTTTGTTTTAGGCAAAATTTGTTGGAGTAAAATGCGTAAAATACTTTAAAAAAATGGGGGTATTATCGAAAAATATCATTTTAAATGTTTAGTTTTGGTTGAATTGTCAAAATTTTGTTTTATACTTCAGAAGTGCATGAAAGACTTAAAAATGTATTTAAAAAAAAAACAATAAAAAGGTTGTTTTCAACTTTCATTACAAGCAGATTTTTTTTGAGTTTGTACTAAAACCGCAATGAGGCAATTCCAAAGAATTTGCGCGTTAAAACTTCATTTGTTTTATTTAGAGTATTCTTTTGGTTTTCAGTGAGACACGTTATATTGTATTGCTCATGTATGTTATATTGTATATATAATCTACGGTTGCCATGTCAACAGAATCGATTAGATCAAACACTTAATGTAGACGAACAACTCTGGTAAAGAGACACTTCAATGTCTCTTTACTAATTTTCAAACCTTGGATTTTGGAATTTGCACATTAATTTCATTAATAAAGAAGAAAGAAGATCAGCTTACAGTGCAAACTATTGCAAGGTTAGAAAGGCGAATGTTAGCTCCTCATTCGATAGCAATGAAAAGTATCGTCATGTGGTAAGATGTATTACCTCTATTGCCCGCTCGATCTTTACAGTTTAAAGTCCATCCCAATTGCCTAAATTATATCATACAAGTATTTCTTCAAGTCAAACCCCTTTAATACTTGCGTCTGATCTAGCCCCAATGTGTTTCGGAAACCTTGTAATGTAGTATCAGTTGTCGGAAAAGGAAAACCCAACGCCGTTGAAGTAACGATATGAACACTTTCATGGTGATCGTTTGGAAATGAATGCAACACCTAAAACAAAAACAGTGACCCGATCTATGATGTTGCAATCATTGCTTCAGAGAAAAAAATAACTAAATCCAGTTCGGTGTCTGACCTGGACCCATATCAATATTTAGTACTTAATTGGTGTATAATGTGTGCGATTAGAGAAATGTTTCAATTAGTCTCGTTTTCAAAACGTCGTAACCTTTACTCGCGGCAAAATTTGTCGTTTCTCGGAGCTCAGACATTTTGGAGTTGACGCATTATTGAAGTTGTTGATTCGTTAACCCTTTCTTCCACCGAACTTTCCTTATATTAATATTGCATCTATAACTTGTTGTAATTGAAAACTTTGTGGGAGTGAAACATTTGCTCATAACGAGCAATTGCTTCATTTTCCCCACAATGATTTAGTACAACTCAGAAGTTGCGTGTTTTATCTCTGTCTAGAGTTGATATTTTTTCGCCGGATACTTTCCTTGTGCATTGGTCTTGTGTTGATTTATGGAGTAAAGGGTTAATGTGGCCTTGAACGCAATGAATACGGTAATTGTATAGCCACATAGCAGGATGTTTTTCACAGCATACATTCCTTGTGGGAAGGAAAGTGTAAAGTTTAAATGGTGTTGGGAAACATTGTGAGAGAATATAACATTTACTCACTGTATTTTCAATATATATATTTTTCAGCTACATAGTGTCAAAATGCGTTTCTTTATCTTATTTTGTTCAAGGTATTATATGTACACTTTCATTGTTATAAATTCGATGTTAACTGTTTATGGTGTATTGTTTAGAGACATATCTATCATAGGGATGTGCATATATGTTTTTGTTTGAAATGTTGGCCTCATGGGTCTATGACCTTCTGGTTTTATATGAATAAACTACATGTTGAGTGGTTACGTCAAACTAGCAAAATTGAAGACGTCATCTGCGCCCCCTAGCGCAGCGAGATTTTCGAAAGTTTCAGGATTTATTTGATCTGACATGATTCACGATTTCGATCATTTTGACATCATACTTTTCAATGTTCGGGAGCTCGAATGTTGCACGTTCTACGACGCCTCTTTCACACGTTACAGATTGTCTATTCGCTGATACCACAGCTAATACCCGTTCATAAACACGGATGTTGACGAGTCGGTATGGATAGCACTTTCTCTAGAGTTCTTCCGATTTTGACCACTTTTACTATCTATTTAAGAGTTGTTACGAGTGATAATTAGCTAGTTACGGTTTATTACATAGTATAACGAGTTATTACAATGTACTTACGGAAAATGTATACGCTTTGCTACGAGTTATCACGGATAACTACAACTCTACGAGTTCTTTACGGATT
>JAULCE010363728.1:0-10242 GCA_032359355.1 Macoma nasuta | reverse complement strand
ATTACTAGCGTCCATCAGCGTTCACACAACGCTCCTCTAGCGCTATACCAGCGACCGTGGACGATTACCAACGTTTCCTCAAACGCTAACCAGGACGTTATGGTGAGACAGCTCTATGATCTTCGCGCGTTTTATACCCATTGTGAACATGAAACCAACACGCTGGCAACACGCTAGCCTGTCGTTAGCAACACGTTAGTTACACGCTAAACACGGTCGTCTAACGTTGACTCATCGTTTGCCAAGCGCCAGTGACACGTTAGCACACGCTAATAGTTTTCAGGGATGTCATACTAAGTCGCTAGTACACGCTTCTCATTCGTTAGTCATGCGATATTCATACGTTAGTCACACGTTAGTCACACGCCAGATGTATACATTTCACCACAGAACGCTGAAAAATTGAACGATTAGAACGTTCATAGAACGCTGACCGAAACGTTATGGCGTGACGGGGCTTTAACATGCAATATAGAGACATACACAAGTAAAGGCTACTTCAATGGGGATTTTGTGACCGACTCAATATCCAAAATCTTAGAAAAGCAGTTGGTTACAGTCTCGCCACCATTTATCATAGAGTTGTTTTTAATAGCCTAGCCCACTGACCCACATCTCTTTACGACCTCAGTCCGACCAAAAATGTGGCGACACGGCCGGTATCTAGCAAATCTAGAAGCTCCATCCGCTGCCCATCCGACTGAAAAGTATGTCCCAAGTATTCACCTAGTTCAATTCCGAATACTCAGTCCAGACGTTTAGATGGGTCCACCTGTTTTACGTAAGTGTGATCCGATGTCTGCTCGTTCGAATGTCTGCTCGTTCGATTTCGACCATCTCCGTCTTTGACTAGCATAGGCGCTTTTTATATCTGATCGGCGCTAGATGCTTCCGAATTATGTACGCATCCTATCAGCTCCTTCTGTTATGTGCCCGATCACGACCAGTTCACTCCGAACCCCATCCGTAAACTAATAACCTTTGTAACTAGACGAAGGTTTAGTTAAATATCCACGAAGAATGGAAATATCTATAAAGTTGTGTATGGAGACATTTCGATTCAATGTTTCTAGATTTAGAACATAAGATTTTATTCAGCAGTCAGACATACAAGTAAAAGTAAAAAACAACAACAATACAGCGTAACTGTTATAAAATTTTTCTCGATATAACACCGAATGTAACATCGCCCCGTTTTTATTAGTCCTAAAACGCTGAAAATACATTATGGTACTACATGCTTGTTGGTAATCACAACCATTGCAGATACTCATCATCAGGCCCTTGGTGTCACTGATCAGACAGTTCGCCGTTTATATTACAACAATAAAGCCACGCCATTCACGATGCAAAAACATATAAACGTATAATTAGAATCAAACTGTGGATACCCAACTATTAAGCTAATAGGCGTCCATGGATATATATTTTCTCGGTTTATTTACCAGGCCATTCAACGTATAGTGTAACACAATATTAATACTAACACCTTTATGAAACGAACAATATTTACTCCCAAAGCGGATTTGCATGGTCACAGCAGTGTACATTTCATTTTAGTCCAAACGGATCTCAATCATAAATTGGCCCGAATTATTAGATTGATGTCCGCAGGGATTAATTTTAATTTTTATAATTATAATGTAAAACATGCAGTAAAATCTTTCTAGTGAATATCCCTGACACGAGACTCAAAATACAGAGTATTACAATTTGACCGTGAATATTGGGTCTCCGCGTTTTATAATCAGTTAGTTAAATGCATAAATAAACATGGGCCGCCGGCTGGGAAAAGGTCCTTAACGGACGTATATATTTCCGATTAGGGTCTTCGCTGTTTGCAAATTGTTTATGACATTTGTATATTCGCTTTTAAATCTGCAAACCGTGTAGACCATGATCCGACACCGCGTTTTCAACTCGGCGTCGGATCAGGGTCTACACAGTTTGCAGTGCCGTAAGGGGCCTTTTCCCAGCCTTGGACCCACATATACTAACACACCAGTCAGATATTTAAATAGACCCAAGCAATTACTATACAATTGATTACCTGGCTGTCAGTTGTTGTTTTTTGTACTGTGAAATATTTTTTTATGAAATCTCGCACATGTAAGCAAAGTTGTGCGAGCACTTGTGGTTAGAAAACTTGTAGTTAGCCCCGTGTTTTAGTCTGATACATTGTTCATTATTTGTATTATGAGGACTGCCGTCTTTCCAAAAAGGTTTGGACATAGGTATAATAGTCCCATCAGAGGTCTTCCAAAAGTTGTTCTCTTGGCTGTAAGTGCCATCTACCCAAACGTCAACAGAAGGCATACCTGTGAGGTAAAGAATAAAATGATACAAGTATGTGTGATAAAGAATGATTAAACTCGAACATTGCACTGTATTGCAGTGTATGAACAAATTCAAAGGACCATCTACCCATACGTCAATAAAGGGAAAACATTTGTGTTGAAGTATAAAGTATTAAATTTAACTGTGGCATCTAACATCGTTTTATTTTTCAGATAATAAACAACATCAATGTGTAGCTGAATGAAACTATGTTATCTAGATTTGCTGATGATACAATGCTGAAAACTACATGTATTAAAATGATTGTTTTACCGTAGCAAAAATGATGAAAATGTAAGTATATGTAATTTATAGATAATCATTCTGTCACTATTCAATTTTATAAAATGCAGTACTGTGATAAACTTTTCAAGTAATTAAAACACGTTATGTATATTTACTGAAATGTGCGTTTTGATATTTATTTTTGCGACAGATGTATTTTTCTTGAACAAATATATCGTGCTCTAGATTTATAACATAAATGTATTATGATAACTAGATATGGATTTATAAGGGGTTTAGACAACCATAATGATTTTTAAAATGTGCATCAATTACACCGTTAATCATTTGTAAACTACTCGTTGTTATTATACTAATTTTGAAATACTCGTAGTATTGATTATTTGCGTTGTTATTGAGAACTATGAATGGCAAGGACCTATTTTAACCCCTAGCCCGCCGCTAAAATTGTCGTCTGCTAGATTTGTTATCTGCTTTATTTTTAAATGTTGTTGGATTAACTTAAAAATTAGTGAAACTATTGTCTGAGTGTCAAACAGCTTGGATCCAGATCAGACGCCGAAAATGCAGCACTTGATCATAATTATAGTTGTATGATTTAATACATGTAACGCGTTACCTTTACTTTAGGATGTTTTCATATGGTTTCATTGTTCTATGTTTTTAATTTTTATACATAGGACTTATTATTAGGACTTTTGACCGTAAGTGATGCATTTGTTAAATGCATGGATCCAGTTAGACGTCCAATAACTTTCATCTAGACATTTCTGGATCCACACACAGCGCCAAATTACAAAAAAAGTGTTTCCAACAGAATTGAAAAGGGGCATGGTCCTTTTTGGAGAAAGGGGCACCTGAAGCGCAATTCCGGGATTTTTAGGGGCACACCATTCATTTTGTGTTTGGTGGTTTTTAATGTGTTTTTACAACTAATGTGTATCATTTAAATACAAAAACAGTCACCCTTTACCAACTATTGATTTTATAAATGTTATGAAAGGTTATGCAGTGTTCGCTGATAGGATCTGTAACTTTACCTTATCTCATGATCAATGTATTTGTTCAGATAATCAATATTAATAATGGGTGGAGTTTTATTTGAATATTCTGTATTGAAGGGTAGGTTTGTTTTCATATTAGTTGTGTAAATATCCAACAGAACCCACCCAGACCGGAGGGCTTTAATAGGAATCCTCTGATCAGGGTCTACCCATTTTGCATAAGAGCCTTTAGTAATCTGTGTGTCCATAAAAACAGAATAGATGCAGATCAAAGAATAATTTTGCAATTATTATTGTAACGATACCACAGAGCATACCTTGATCAGAGGGCTTTAGGGCTCTTTCTCATCTTCGTCTATACCGTTTTTAGTCAAAAGGATTCGAATGGTAAAGATGTGAAAGGATTTGATTAGGAATTATGCAAACGATTTTATAATACAGTGCTTTATTCGAAAATGAGGAAAACAGACGCTATCTGATTAAATGCCACAATGGGTGTTATTCATTGTAGCGGCTAATGTGGAACGTAATCTCTTCTCGAGTAATAGGTTTTATTCTACTTTCGGATTTGTCAATATTGTGCGTCTACATTTGACATTTGATAATGCTCAGTTAATTCAAAACAGAAAATAAGTGTGGATATAAAATCAGTACGAGAAAGAAACCAATATGAAACGTGTTAATATCGAGTAACAAACACTTAAATTATTTCATGAACTCTGCTCACGTGTGTAACATTGAATCATAACAACACATCTACTTCAGTTCGCGTCCGCGTAAATTGTCGGATATAAAAAGCGTGATAGATTCATATATTCATTATAAGTCAGTATTGATGTGAAATAAACATGCACCATCATATGTTCTTTTCTTTAAAAAATTCCATTAACATTCAACCAGCGTTGATAATTGGCGTACGTGCAGAAAACTCGATTGACTTAAGTTACGTTCGAAGAATCTACTAACGATTCGGCGCAGTGCTTCGAAATATTGAGAAATCCACAAGGCAACTTTCTAGAAAAAAATGACATTGAGAGAAATTAATACATTATGAATCTGAATAAAAGAAACCTCATACATAATTATTTCTAGCTAACGGTTTGATCCAGTTTGCCCTTCGTTCAATTAGATCATTTAATTATCGGGCGGAAAGTTGCGCACGAAAACAAGCTACTTTATTTCACTAAGGCGGTTGTTCACTGGTTGTAAGTGTTATTCAGTCTGTTCATGTTTAGGTCAAAGGTCAATCCTAGTGTCGAGAGTAATGGAGAATTGGGTATAGATATAGCTCAGAGTAGCTATATGCCACTTGCTTACAACATGCCAAGGTTGAACGTTGCGAAAAATTGTTCATTCAATGATTCGGTTTCATGATCAAAATATTCGCAATTTTCAAATAAAGAAAGATTGGCAATTCCTAGCAACGAAACGATAGCCTAGTAAGAACGGCATGGTCCAATCCGATCTACGTAGGCATAGCGAGGTGTCCACTTAGATATTTGGGGGTTGTACTTGACTCACCACGAGTGGCCTGCGCATTTCAAGCTAGCTGAACCCCGCGCAGATTTTATTGTGTATGTGAAGAAAAGTTGAAAATGCACAATATTTGATCTGCGATGATAAGTTTGAATTGCACGCAGTCGTAGTATCGCCCTTAGAAGTAGGAATGTGGTGCCGCACCAGGTGGCAATCACGTAACACCTGTACGTCATTCACGTAGCAAGTTAGCAACCACGTACAATGCACGCACTACGCAAGCACTGCCCACGTGATTACCACTCACCTCGTCTTGCCCGCGTAGTACCTGCGCGCCGCTTTCTTTGTACCCATGTACTACCCCTCGCACTGCAAACGTGTTCACATCGAAACTGTGCATTTTTACGTGGACCGGACACAGGTGATGTGATCAATCCAATGTAAAATTTGCCCACGTTGAACACATGGCCACATATAAAATGGAATGCTGCTATGCCTATCTGGGTTGGATGTGACCGTAGCTTAAGCAAAAAGTGACAATATTGGAATGTTGATACACTTTGTTGATTTACATAATGTCGCAAAGTAAACTTTGCTACAATTCACTTTGCGTTTATTTATAGGAAGATGACGCTTTTTCTAATCACTACAGACCAATTGTTCTAGATAATTGGCAAATATATTTTGAGTGTACGGGTTTCAGATGTGTCAGTATAACAATACAAAGGCTTTGTTTATTTCAAGGTATGTGCGTTTCTTGCATGCCTAACAATAATTAAAAGGAAATTATCAGTGACAGAAAACATAATTACACTGCTGAAAAATGAAATTATCTCTTTTCAGCAGTTAAATTATACATCTATTGTAGGAACTATTTTTAAATTAATTTTAATTATTGTTTTGTTTATATATAATTGCCTGATTAACGGTTACTGAAATAAGTAATAACAACACCATGTATATAATTCTGTTCTGCCCATGTTCCAAATTTGCGGAATGTAGTATATTTTACGTATAGTTTTGTCGTAAATTTATCCTTCGAATCAACATTTGCGTATTATTGCGCACGGTTAAACGTACGTACACAAACTGTTTTATGCACATTTAGACTATAGCATTGAAACACGCATTTTGATTGTTTCCTCTCCCGATTGAACATCTTTTGTTATCGGCCTGCTTGATGTTGCGTTTTCTGTACCTGTGTAAACTCTCATAGATTGTGGCAGTCGGCATGGTTTGCTTTTGGTGCAAAATTTAGGTTTCGATTCAGCCATGCGTTCGATAAAAAATGAGTTGCCATTATATTTTAAGCTGATAAAATCATAATGTTAATAAAACCAAAATGGTGGAACAAAAGGCGATCGGGAATGGCAAATAATGTTGACCCAGACGTCTGATGAGAATATTCATGTTTTGCACCATACGTATTTGCAAATGTTTCTTTCATCGGTTCACATATTATGTAAACCATTATAAGAAACATTATAACAACCAAGAGGGTGAACCTATTTGCAATATCTGACAGCTCCTTTTCCAAAGACGGCAAGATAATTATTGTATCAAGCAAGATTTTACGTGCTGTCTAAATATCAAGAACGCGTAAAAACAATAATGATTACTTCACGCAGCTGACAAATTGTTAAAAAGCCGACTCTCTGGCGCTGCGTTCAATAGGTTATACTGCAGAAGATATACAATAGAAAATCAACAAAGACGAAATGCTTAATAAAAGCTTAACCCCTTCACTGCCAGGAAGGTTTTGCACATGCGCAAATATTTTGTCTACTTCCATTTTAGCCATAGCACACCCACTCAACCTTTGGTAAAACCTTTGGTCGAGTGTCAAACAGCTTGGATCCAAATGAGACGCCGAGTTACTCGGCGTCTCATTCGGATTTAATTTGTTTGCTTATGTTACTACACTCGGGATATGGGCAGTGAACGGGTTAATTCTGAACATGCACTTACATTATTTTCTTTCTTTTATGATGTTGTTGTTAGAGGGACTATTTTTATTGTCTCATGGTACCCAAAATTCGAATTCGATTCTAGTTTCGGGATATTTGAGTTTATACAATATTTAACTTTGACATTGAATAGTTTGACTATACTTTCTATATTTCATATCTTAATTAATTATACAAGATAAATCACACTTCATTAATTTCAACACTTAGTAAAACACTTTAACTCTGTTCCACGGTGTACGCCATAAATCCATTCATTAAATACTAGATAAAAATGAATTTATAGCGTATTTCATGAGCCAGAGATAAATGTTGTACTTACATTGTTTTTGTAACGTTAACTGTAGTATTATATTTAATTCCATCACAATTTTGTGGTACAACTTATTAAATATGACGATGTTACTGGTTTTACTTCGAACTGCAACTGGTATGTTTCCGGTTAAATATGGTGCATGGCGCGGGCTATAAAACGCATCATTGAGGTTTTGATTGAGATTGAACCGCGTTTACAATACAAGCATTTCGAAAATGGTTATACCGATTTGGTTGGGTTCCGACTACGAATTCAATTTTAATAGCCAGTACTTTTTATATTTTCTTAGGTTAAACTTATAGCAACAAAAACTATTGTTGTGTAATACTTGATAGTAACTTACCTGGACAAGCCGTTAGTTGCAAAACGAAGTTCATTCTTGCTGTTGTTACGATCTTTATCAGTTCACCCCCATCCTTTCTACATTGTTCACTTGCGGCGAGTTTGTTCTTTGTTTGGATGACAAGTCTGGAAGATGAAAATGATGGTTTTTCTACTGAATCAAAACAGAGAAGTGTTGTAAGCAAGAGTGTAACAAAAGGCCAGACATAAGATTCAAAACAAATTATAGCTTGAACCTGTATCAATATTTACACGATACTATCCTGAATATTAAAATAATGCATCCACAGAAAGAAGCTAGTATAATCAATTACCTTCATCAACACAATCGGTATTGACAATACCAAGCGTAAGATAAAGTGCATGAGTGGTCGTCATTCAATTCGGAATTTATAAAACGAGTTTTCCGATTGATAAAATCGAGCCTTGGGAATAAAAAAATTTGGTATTGAATGACCATGTATATTATATTCTATTTATATTATGTATATATAAATTCCAATGCGCTTAATACATAAAACGTCACTAATAAGTGCGCCCATTTTAACACTATTTATAATGACGTCACGTTTATACCTATTTCACTAGTTGTATACCGAAAATTATAATACTCTATTATATTACGCTGGCGACATCATTTATTTCAACTATTAACATGTATGATAAAAACATCTCAAATCCATTGGTATTATAAAATATAAACATTTAGACTAAACCTCGTAAAAAATAAGGCACATGTTAGTTTTACCAACAATGCCAAAAGAAGACAAGAATTTCAAGCAAGGCACACCACATACAAAACAAACAGCAAACCGAACAGCACATAAACAAGTTCATTCTCAGTACGCTCACACGAAAACACACGCAGACACACACACGCGCGCGTACAAACATACACCATTTAAAGAGGACACACACGGACAGATAACAGACATAAACAAAGGTGAAAACAGATGTACCGCATTGGAACGGTCAGTGGCAAACATCATGGCGAATCCAGTTGTAAAATGTATGTAAAACATAGACCTATTCACAAAATATAATAATGTCATTTACTGCTTTCGCCAATCATCAATGTTCTCAATGACTTGTCTGAAGTCAGAGTAACTGTAGAGCAGTCATCAAGGGCACGACAGAACATACACAATACAAGGTATGACGTTCTCCTTCCGTTTTCGGCTATCAAAGTAGTCATCATAGAGTATGACCTACCTGTTGTCGCACTAGCAAAGCTTATAAAATACAATAATAATGTACTTGTTTTAACAATGCTATTACCACAAACGAGTATTTAACAGTATATATTCATCATTTTAACATACGTATGTGTATTAAATTAATATGATTAACATTTACGAATGCATGTATTTACAATAATGTAATTAACATTGGCAAAACTTTATAACGTAGGATCAAATTTGTGCATATGTTTTCAATATACTGAGATAGTTTCAAGTAAAATAGAATTTAACAAAAGGAAAAAAAACATTCAATCAAATACTATATAGTGTTTTCAAAATCTCTAAAACGGGATTGAATTATATTGCAGAAAGTGCAGTCCATTATAAACCGTCGATTTTTCAACACAACGACCTATCAAGACGACATCGGCGCCGAAATAGTGTGAATCAATAATATAAATACTTAAGAAAACATTTGTTTTGATATGTTATCCAAACGGTTTGTTACGTATGTTTTAAACTTTATCCATAAAGAGACGCCCGTGGAACAATAAACTTCCAAAATATAACCAATAACAAAGAAATATAGTCCAATAAATTAAAAACATATTTGTAAACTATAAAATTGTGTTGATCAATATCTAAAATGATGTAGTTTGATAATGAGCACTTGGTTACTTTGAATATATACATTTATATGATTATAAAATTGTATGGAATTTTATAGAAAATATTAGAAGATGGTAGATTGTTTGGAATGTTATAAGAATATTGAAGATTGTTCCAGATATCTATAATTGGCATCAAACATATTATACTACAGTCGAACTTCGATGGGTCGAGCACGGTTAGCTCGAAACCCCCGTTTAGCTCGAGCTGAAACAAAGTCCCGGAGAGACAAAATTGAGTTCCAAAAAGCAAGCAGTATGGCTCCAGATCAGACGCCGATATACTCGGCATCTGATCTGGAGTCATACTGCTTGCTATTTTGACGTATGTGCTTTTTTAAACACATGATATAAGGTATTACATAGCTTTATCAACAGAATATTATCATATGCACTAGGTCGTTAAACATCGTTTAGCTCGAACTTTGGTTAAGTCTAGCTAAATTTCGAGAATCCTAATGAGCTCGAGCCAACGAAGTTTGACTGTATATAATTTTTTTTCAAAATATGAGAATTTTGGTCTCATGAACCTGGCCGGACCTAGTAACAATTGTTCTTTACTGTGTCTTTATAACATGGCCGGACCTAGTAACAATTACTCTTTACTGTGTCTTTATAACATGGCCGGACCTAGTAACAATTGTTCTTTACTGTGTCTTTATAACTTGGCCGGACCTAGTAACAATTGTTCTTTACTGTGTCTTT
>JAULCE010363617.1:0-10242 GCA_032359355.1 Macoma nasuta | reverse complement strand
AGATGTCATGTCAGAAATTAGAAATAAGATATGCAAAAATCTAGTCAGAACGGTTGAAAACAAAATAGTTATGACTTTTAGCCAGTTTCAAACAGTGTAGACCAAGATCAGATGCCACGTCAGAGACGTGGTGTCTGATCTTGATCTACACTGTTTGAATTGTCTTATGGTTGGAAATTGTACAGCGGCGCTCAATTGTACATTTTCTAAAAATCAATGTGGCTGGTTTTAAATTTAAAACATGAGAATAGAAGAATCTGAAGGAGAGGGTGATGAATATGTATGCAAATGGCAATACCATTATGAATTGTTTTCAAAAATTGTAGGCAATAGAATTACAAGCAACAACACTATTTCCCACCATGTTTTGAATTGATATCTGCTACAGCTTTGTTTTAAGTTTTTTTCTGGAGTAAATGTGTCAAGAGAAAAGACTGACTCTTTACCATTTATTTCAGTTACAAGAGGACAATTTGGTGCTAGAAGACAGGGTACGAGAAAGTAAAGCCAAACATAAGCAAGCTGAAGAGACACTTAGAGCAGAGAATGAAAAGCTGTCAGCCATGGCAAACAGGTAGGCGTGGTGTACAGTAGACACGTCTCAGATCTGCTATCTCTTCATCCATCATCTGCCTTTTGAAGGGGCTAGCAATTAATTCCAAAATGATACTGAAAACTTACTGTAATTACACTCTGTCTCTGGGCTACCAAATCATGTACAAATAGTGTATCCCCTGTTCAGACTGCTCCCTTGGGAGCAGTCTGATCAGGGGATACACTATTTTTCCTTCTTCTCGATCAATTCGAACACATTATTTAATGGCAAATATCAGAATTTCTGTTTTGTAGGTTAATACAGTGGTGCTCACTTATAACGTACTCAGTACGAAAAATCGGTTAGAAGGCAATGAATTTTATTCCTCGACTGCGTCCTTTGTTTCTATACACGTTTGCATGCTTATAAAGAAATCAGATCGAGATTGGTGGATCAGATAGAGCGAAAGATCGGCTACAACAAAACAATTATACGGTCCCGAGACAGATGTTTGTTTGCTTAGAGCGTAATTGTTACAGTTTGACGAGTGGTGACAAACACTTATTACGGCTATCGCGACGAGCGTGCAACAGCGTAATTAGTTTAAAAAACAATACTATGCCGTTATGTATTCATGCACAAAGTTTGTTTGTTAATTAACAATAGGCATGCCAATTAGATACTTTACTCTTACAACTTATCTCATATTTCCGATTCATCAAGCAGAAGATGAAATGAACGGCGGTGTTTAATGTCGGGATTCGGGAACAATACTCCTGTTTCATTAGATATATAAAACTGGTCAGGACTTTGCTGTCAACAAGTGATATTCAGTAATTTTGAACATTATTTCCATCCCTTTGTCTCTGTATATTTACACCGTGTATCTGATTGAACTTACCAAACCATACTTCATTTAAAATTGAATCCCGAATCCGGACTTTTCAAACTGACCCCGGCTATTTCCTCCACTACTTTCGGTTTACCATAGTTCGTTTAGTATGCATCGTTTAAGGACATCGATATCATTGGTAACTTTAATTCTAAACTTGATATTTTATTGATTGAATTATGTTTGGGGATGTTTTTTGAACGAGATGCTTACACATACCAATTTATATTTGTTTTCGAAAAACTAAGTTTTTCACAAGCATGCAAAGTTTCATTGAAGTATTTTGGGGAAAAATAGAGAAATCTGCATTTGAAATTTTCACTTAAGTTTCAGATTTGCCTTAGGAGCTTTATGAATACGGCCCCAGGTTAGCTTCAGGCCCCACTTTCACCTAAATTCAAACCCCTCTAATGTGGGCATTCAATGTAGAAGCATGGAGGTCCCTAAAGAAAGGGGGTAGCTTAATGTAGATCAAAAGTAATGTAGAAAGCTCCTTTGGGAGCTTTCTGCATTTCTTTTGACCTGCATTAGGCTACCACCTGTCTCCAAGGCTGTCCTTTGGGGGTATTTTAAGTGGTTGCATTTGAGAGTTTTTACTGTATATACAAACTGAGATTTTGCTCAAGTTCAATGTTCAGCTTTAACTGGTATTTTTTTCACTTGCAGTCAAAAAATTTGACAGCAATGGCAGTAACATTAAGAGTGAAATCCAATTTTGAAATTTTGAGCTTAAGCATAAGCCTATAAAATTTAACACAAACTTGAATTGAAATAATGGGTTAAGTGTTTACTTTTCTTATTTTTTCAGGAGAGAAGAGGCACGTTCCCAGAGCAGTCTTATATAGATGATTATAGAATACTGTTTACCTCAATTCTACCTCTGAGTGAAATACTGGTGGACTTTTTCGATGACCTCAAGTCAAAAACATCGGGCTATGCAAGGTAATACCAGCGTGAATAATTAAGATCTGATGTGTTGGCCGAAAAGTACAGTATTATTACAGTATTAACTATGGTCTGACTCTGATTAGATCTCGCATTAGAGATTCACCTTCTACTGTTCAAGAACCATGCAGTATATTCTAAGGAAGCCTGATATTTCCTATTTTTTTCAGTTTCGACTATGAAGATAATGGCTATCAAGTCACAAATTTAGAGAAGGTTAGATATCTTTATTTCTGCTTTTAAAGTTTCATTTAATATATATGAAATAAAGAGGACAATCTTTATGTGGCTCTTGGTAATTCAGTCCATGGACACTAGTAGGCCTAGATAAGGCCCGGCTTGCTCTAGCCTTCGCAAGCTGAGCTCTCGCTCAATGTCAAAAGTTCAAGTTTAGATATCTCCTTTAATTTTATAGCCATGGTACTGAAATTTTGACAGCCAGTATCAAATTTTAAGTGCGGTAAAATTGAGCTAGATATTTGAAGTTGAATATTTGAGATTGAGCTCAATCTCAGCTCAAGAAGTTAAGTGAAAAGCTGAACCAGGGCTGATACTGCTTACTTCAAAGGCTATTTTCCAAGATGAAAAGAAATCTTTGCCAACACACACTTTAAAAATTGTATTTATAAAATAATGTTTAGGTGAGCCTATTTCAGGCACAAATGGGTTAGAGGCAACCAATTGTTTATTTATAAGATTTAATTCTATTTTATCAATCAAAAGTCCAAAGACAATCTTAACCCTTTCCACTGTAGAAGCGCCTTTTGATGCCTCAAACTTAATCCTTTCAACCATAGAAGCGCCTTTTGATGCCTCTGTAGCAGATGAATGTTGAAAACATTAAACTACCCTGAATGTAGAAACATATGCAAACAGCTTGGATCCGAATGAGACGCCGAGTAACTCGCCGTCTCATTTGGATCCAAGCTGTTTGACACTTGACCAATGGCTTTACCAAAGGTCGAAGGAGTGTGTTAAGTCTAAAGCGAAAGTAGAACAAATATTGCGCATGTGCACAATTTGTCTGGCAGTGAATGGGTTAAATAGAGAATAAATTTAATATTGCATTAAAATGAACCGTTTCCATGAATGTATTTCATTTCAGGTGCAATTTATGCTGAATGGGAAGGTAGTGGATGAATTAACCTTGCTGATTCATGCGTCAAGAACGGAGACAATAGCACGTAAAATTTGCCTCAAACTGAAAGACAATATTCCCCGACAACTGTTCCTGATCGCAATACAGGCCAGCATCGGCAGGAAAATTGTGTGTCGAGAGAACATCAGGCCATTTAGGAAAGATGTTACAGCTAAATGCGTAAGTCTGGAAATGACAGCTGATATACAGTTGAACATCGATAGGTCGAGCTCGGTTGGCTTGAATTTATGCTTGTCAACCAAATTATTTATGGACCAAAACATAAAGTTTTGTGTTGTGAAAGCACATATATTAGTTGCAGGGACTATTTTGATAAGTCTGAATTACGAGAAGTTTGAATGAAATTCGAACTTCCGGTAATTAAGCCTTATCAAAATAGTCCCTGCAACTTCAAGCCAACGAAGTTCGACTGGAGATTAGATAATTACCATGTTTTGCAAAATGTATGGAAAAATGGGTTCCTTACCAGAAGATTATTTATATTGTTTGCAAATATCTGTTTGCAATTATCCATCACATTTTCATAGCCTCAAAGTTCTCCATGTCAATTTCACAATATATAGCCTTGTCTAGATTGTTGCTTGTGATGATCAGGCCACTGTTTCACTAAACGTGACAAACTTTTGAGTTTGCTCAAACTCTGAATTTCAACTTCCAAAATTGTATAAACATGTATGTGGATAATATTTTAACCTGTTATTCCGTATGCTATTTAAGAAATAATAAATAATTTACCGTTGTTCATCGTCTGGTAAATCATGGTTCGAAGTTCAGATGCGTAGTAATTAAATCACGAGGGCTTTAGCCCGAGTGGTTTAAATACACACATCTGAACGACAAACCATGATTTACCAGACGATCAACAAACGGTAATGCATTTATTATTTTGATTCTAACATGATAGAAGCAGTAGTTTTAGAGTGAAATGCGCTAGATTAGTTTCTGTCGCGTAGTAAATGCTAACGCTATTCGGTCAAAATGACGTCATTTACGTGAAAAAGTGACGTCATTTGTCCGACCATTGTTCATTGCAGAATCAACAACGCTAATTAATTTTGTTCTTTGTTTATAGTGACAAAGTCGCGTGTCATGTTAGAATTTTAGACTAGCAACTATGGAAGAATATGATAAAATACGTGTACTTAGTTATCTAGGAGAAAGGAAAACACCAGTTTTGAATGGCTTTAAAAAAACATTGTGAAAAATGGAGCATTTGCTCATGATGAGCATATGCTTCATTTCCCACAAGGTTTTTAAAAGTCATCTGCTACAGATGCATTCAAAGGCATATCTATGGAGTAAAAATGATAAATCTCTTCTCCACAGAAGTGCCTCTGTAACTGATTGGTAGTATCGGTACTGAAAATATTGTAAGAAACGGAGCATTTGCTTGTAACGAGCAAATGCCCCATTCCCTACAATGTTTTCAGTACATTTCAAGTACAATTTGGTACAAGATTTTCATATTTTGCATCAGATTATTTCCTTGTGGATTAGTCTAAAAATAGCTTGTGTAGTAAAAGATTAAATAATACCTGTCTTGGTACATTTCAGTATGGGGGAGACCAGAGTAGGAAGACCAAGTTGTTAAAGAGACAGGCAGAGGGCAAGAGACAGATGAGATTGATCGGAAACATAGAGATCTCCAAAGATGCTTTTATTAATGTGCTGAAAAAATGAAGACTGTCTGTAGAACTGGGGATTAGATGAGTGTGTGTGTGAATTACAGATTTGCCTCTTGAATTTCACACACCTGAGTGCAAAAAACAAGATAACTGCCTATAGTATTAGATAAAGAAGGCAGTTATCTCGTTTTCGCACCAAGACAACTTGTTCTCCATCAAACCCTATGTTGCGACCACTCATTAGAATTGTCTTTTCAAAACGATTCTAATGAGTGGTTCCAACATAAGGTTTGAAGGATATATAAGGAGTTAAGCATTTGTCTGGAGGTCTGTTTATTTTCAGTTCTCCTGCACTACAGAAACTTTTGGAGGTTTCTTCACAGAATGTTTTGTTCGCCGGCATCTGGCATGTGATGGCCTTTCAATGTGCTGCAAGTGACCTGGAATAAGCCCTTAAAAATGATGATGTCAAGTGAAGCGATGGCTAAAAGTTGGGGTTAAAAAAAAGTACAGATGCATGTTGGTGCCAGAAATGTTAAATATTGGCAACCAGTTTAGTTCCAGCAAAATGAGAGCCCTGATCTTCAAGAGATCCAAATATTTTGATATACAGATGTTGAGTACTGTTTGAGAGGCAGTAAGATTTGAAATATACATGGACAAAAGATAATGAAGTCTGCTGGTTTGTCAATGTGATATTTATGCATACGTCATGAATGAAATTTTTAACAGATGCATGCTTTGTTTAATAAAATTATTGTTGCATATGCTTACTGGTTTCTTTTCATTTAATTTGAGTTAAAACATAGTTTGATCTGCATGAAGAAAGAAAAACAAGCTGTCACTCAGTGAATTTGATTAATACCCCAGCTGTTAATCTTGTCAAAAAAAAAAGAATTAACTGAGCCTATTGACAAATAGTTGTTGATCTTGCCTTGTCATTGGGTCTCGTATGGATCACATTGTCTGGTCATGTTGAATACAGTGATGTCTCGTTAATCCGGAATCTGTTAAACCGGAAACCTCGCAATCTGGGAATGGGTTTTTGGTTGCATATTTCATTTGCAAACAGTGCAGACACAGATCAAAGGGCTCCTGTAGGAGCCTTCTGATCAGGTGCTGCACTGTTAGCAATACTATATATCACTAGAAATTCACCTTGAAAAATAGAAGTTTTAAAATATATGTATATTTTTCAAAAATCGGCATTTAAAGGGTAACTGTTTGCTCGTTAATGTGGAAATCTCATTAATCTGGAATATTTCCAGGCAACCAACGTGTCGGGGCTTAACCAGACATCACTGTTTGTGTTATTTGAAAATCTGTCTAGACTCGAAGTTTGAAATAGGAGACAATGATTTTGACTTGGTATATGTCACATTGACTTTGGGTTTGGGTCTTTGACTCTTTTATGCCTCATATTATTTGGTTTTTGGTGTATATCTGTATTCAGTTATTTAAGGATCTGCGAGTTTAAAAGTTGTAGAATGAAATGAATTTGACCTTAACCTCTGATAATAACATTGACCCTGATTGTAGAGGCATGGGTCTTGCATGCGACACATTGTCTTGTCATATGTGAAAATATTTAAAAATGGATATGAACATGAAATGCTTGAAGCATGTCAAACGACATAGTATACGTTCACACCTTTGAATTGAAGATTCATTAGTCTGCAATTCCTTCATGGACCAGAAGGTCATGATGAAGATGTCATAAGGGCAGACAAATCTCATCTTTAGGTTGTATCTTCCTAGGAAGTTTTGTTGAAGCTTGTCATGTTGATCACATGTGTAAAAAATTAAGATTATGTCAGTTACTATAGAAGTCATACAGTAGAAACAAAAATGACATTGACCAGTGATTGTTAGCTCTACTGGCCAAAGGCCAGAGAGCTTATGTTGTGGCGCAGTGTCCGTTGTCTGTGCTTCCATGCGTGCATCCATAAACAATAAGAGCACGTTTCCTTTCGAAATTCAGCCAGATCCGCCCATGCATAACTAGATCATTGCCCTTGAATTAGTCAAAATTGCACATCAGTAAAACATTATTTGTTTATGCTCTAAAGTCTTCAGATAGATATGCATATGAGCTCGGTTCCTTTCGAAAACCAGCCAGATTGCTCATACATGAATGGATTATGGCCCTTGAAATTCCCAACTTGCTTTCATACAGCTTGTTTGCACCATAAAGTCTCCATTTCTTTTCCCATCTTCACCAAACTTATACAGTAGTAAGGTATTAATGATAGCAAAATTCCTTTGCAAAAATCAGCCTAATCAACTCATGCATGACTGAATTATGGCCCTTAAAATTGTCAGAATTGCTATAATTGAGCTTGTTTACGTGATAAAGTATCCATTTCTTTTCCGATCTTCACCAAACTAATACAGTAGTATGATATTAATGACAGCAATATTGCTTTCCCAAATCAGCCTGTCCACCTAAGCATGATTTGATTATAACCCTTGAAATTGTCCAAATTGCTCTATTACAGCTTGTGAACACAATAGACTGCATTTCTTCTCCAATCTTCACCAAACTTTTGCTTATTCATCTTTTCATTTGCTGCCAATACATACATACTTTGATTTGAAAATGACCAATAGAACCAAGCCAGTAGAGCATAGGCCCTCGTGGGCGTCTTGTTGTCATAGAGACGTAAGTTATTTGGTAACCTGAACATAATTATGTGTAAAATTATTTGAAAATATGGCGATAAGTACAAAAAGTCGTACAGAGGAAAAAAACAGTGACTGCGACCTGTGACCTTGACCCTTGACATAGAGTCATGGGTGTTACATAACAAAGTCTGGTCATGTAACACATGTATAACATCAGAAACAAACTTGACCTTATCCCTTTCCTCCACAGAAGCCCCTTTTTTCGCCTCTGTAAATGATGGCTATAGAAATTTTGAAGAAAATTGAGCATTTGCTTGTCACGAGCAAATGCTCAATTTCCTTCAATGATTTTAATACAATTCAAGATTGGCATTTTTAGTTTGCCTAGATATTCATTGTTTTTATCAGATTATTTCCTTGTTGGTAAGTCTAAAATATCTTGTGTAGGAAAGGGTTAATTGACCTTGACCTCAGATTGTGACCTTACCTTTGTCATAGAGGCATGAGTGATGCAAGCAACACATTGCCTGGTCTTGCTTAACATGTTAGTTAAATTATTTGAGAAAGTGTGAATTAGTATAGAAGTTATAAAGCAGAAACAAACTTTGACCTAAGATTATAACCTTGACCTTTGTAATGGCTGGTTGAATGTCTGGTTTTGGTGAAAATGTATGTAAAAATTAACTGAGAAAATGTGTATAATCATTATAGAAGTTATAGAGGGGTAGGTGATCTTGACCTTGATCTGTGAATGTGACCTTCACCTTGGTTAAAGAGGCATGGGTATTATACACGACATGGTCTGGCCATGGTGAACAACCGCATTTTTTTCCTAAAGGTTTGCAGTTACAGAGCAAATAAATACCTGCTAAACCGACTGACCAACCAACTTGGCACTCTATTGCATTGCAGGCAGATTAGATTCAAGTCAAATAGATCCAACAGGCAAACAGTGCAGACCCTGATCAGACAGCTCTTTAAGGAGCTGTCTGATCAGGGTCTAAACTTTTTGCAAAAGGCAAAGGTAAGTTTGCATGAGAGTAACCATACTTTTTGACACAGTTTGAAAAAAATAGATAAAGATGACAAATATAGAATTATACAGATTAACTCCCAACTATTTTAGTGTATGACCATATTAGGCAAATAATTTAAAAAAAAACAGGAGGCCCATGAGGGCCTGTGCTGTACTGGCTTGGTTTGTTTGATCATTTTCAAATCAAAGCATGTAGGTATGGCAACAAAGGGAAGATTAATAATCAAACGTTTGGTGAAGATCAGAGAATAAATGGAGACTTATGTTCATAAGCTGTAATATGGGTTGATCTGGCTGATTGTCAAAAGAACTGAGCTGTCCTAGATATCTAACTACTGTATAAGTTTGGTGAAGATTGGATTTAAAATGGGGACTTTATGGCGTAAATGGTGGTTTTCGAAAGGAACCAAGCTGTCGTAGATATGTAACTACTGTAAAAGTTTGGTGAAGGTCCGAAAAGAAATGGAGACTTTATCACATAAACAAGCTGAAATATAGCAAAATTTGTCAATTTCAAGGGAGATACATCTGTAATCCAGTCGCGCATGGGTTGGTCTGGCTGATTTTCAAAAGGAACCAAGCTCTCATAGATATCTAACTACTGTATAAGTTGGGTGAAGATCTGAAAAGAAATAAGAACTTTACAGCATAAACAAGCCGATAATAGCAATTTTGACTAATTCAAGGGACGTAATCCAGTCATGCATGTGCGGATCTGGCTTGTATTCAAAGGGAACCTAGATCTCATAGATATCTAACTATTGTATAAGTTTGATTGAGATAGGATCAAAACTAAAGACTTCAGAGAATAAACAAGAAATTGTTTCCTGACACACAATTTTGACTAATTCAAGGGCCATAATCCAATCATGCATGGGCCGATCTGGCTGGTTATGGAAAGGAACCAAGCTCTCATGTGTATCTAATTACTGTATAAGTTTGATCAAGATATGATCAAAACTGAAGACAGAATAAACAAACAATTGTTTACGGACGCAAGGATGCACGCACTGACGCACGCACGCATGGATGACAGACACTGCATGACGGCAAAAGCTCCCTGGCCTTTGGCCAGTAAAGCTAATAACTGTTGATTTGCTAACTGATCACATTTCTGCACGCCCGTATTACGTCACCAGTCTCACAGTGTACCATCCTTGTACAAGCCAGCTAAATATCAAGACCCCAGATAAGCATGCGTAAATGATACATTTTTGACCAAACAAATCCTAATTTCTTCACCAAACCCTATGGAGTTTCCACTTGTTTGAATCCTCTTGAAAAGAAGATTCAAATGATTGGTCACTCCATTGAGTTTGGTTAAACTAGAAAATGTGTCCATAGGACGAAAATGTGTCCATAGGACACAGATGCCCCCACTTCCACTTTGTCAAAAATATGCCATATTTTCACAAAATAAAGGCC